>JARGCV010000847.1:0-220000 GCA_034064705.1 Bothrops alternatus
GGTGGACTTCAACTCCCAGAATTCCTGAGCCAACCTGGCTCAGCTTGGAAACCTCTCCCTTTCCCCTCAGCATGGCTGGCTCAGGAATTCTGGGAGTTGAAGTCCATGAGTCATAAAAGAGCCAAGGTTGTCTACCTCTGGCCTAGGCTACTTTCTGACTGGTGGACTTCAACTCCCAGAATTCCTGAGCCAGCATGGCTCAGCTTGAAAGCCTCTCCCTTTTCCCTCAGCATGGCTGGCTCAGGAATTCTGGGAGTTGAAGTCCACCAGTCATAAAAGAGCCAAGGTTGCCTACCTCTGGGCTAGGCCTAGACTGCTTTATGACTCGTGGACTTCAACTCCCAGAATTCCTGAGCCAGCATGGCTCAGCTTGAAAGCCTCTCCCTTTTCCCTCAGCATGGCTGGCTCAGGAATTCTGGGAGTTGAAGTTCACGAGTCATAAAAGAACCAAGGTTGCCTATCTCTGGCCTAGGCCTAGGCTGCTTTCTGACTGGTGGACTTCAACTCTCAGAATTCCTCAGCCAGCATGGCTCAGTTTGGAAGCCTCTCCCTTTCCCCTCAGCATGGCTGGCTCAGGAATTCTGGGAGTTGAAGTCCACCAGTCATAAAAGAGCCAAGGTTACCTACCCCCGGGCTAGTCTAAAGAAAAGAAAAAGTAGGGGTGACATGATAGCAGTGTTCCGGTATGTGAGGGGCTGCCACAAAGAAGAGGGGGTCAGGTTATTCACCAAAGCACCAGAGGGCAGGAGAAGAAACAATGGTTGGAAACTGATCAAGGAGAGAAGCAACCTGGAATTAAGGAGAAACTTCCTGACAGTGAGGACAATCAACCAGTGGAACAGCTTGCCACCAGAAATCGTGGGTGCTCCATCACTGGAGGTTTTAAAGAAGAGACTGGGCAGTCACTTGTTTGAGATGGTATACATTCTCCTGTTTGAGCAGGGGGCTGGAGTAGAAGACCTCCATGGTCCCTTCCAGCTTTATTCTATTCTCTATTCCTTCCTTCCTTCCTTTTTTCCTTCCTTCCTTCCTTCCCACAGATCACCGCGCCACGTCCGGCTTGCAGAGCCCTACCTGAGTCCTGAGGCCCAGGTGAGAAGCCAGGTCTTCCAAAAGGACCACTTTGGCATCCTAGGCGGAAGGGAGAATTTTGGAAATTATTCCTTCGTTCCTTTGGTGAGTTTCCCAGACAGGGAGGACAATGAACCAGGGGAACGGCCTGCCTCCAGAAGTTGGGTGATATATCGCTGGAGGTTCTTAAGAGGAGACTGGACGAAGTCTGTCTGACTTTTACATACATACATACACACATACATACATACATACATACATACATTGCAGTGGTTGTTAAGGGATTGCCAAGGTGGGGTTGTTAAGCTGACAAATGGTTTTGGATGGGGAGGAGGAAGAGGGGGAGAGGAGGGGAGAGGAGAAAGGAGGGGAGGGAGGGAGGAGGAAGCAGGGAGGGGGAGGCGAGTGGTGGAAGGAGGTAGGGAGGAGGAAGGCAGGAAGAAGGGAGTGAGAAAGAGGGAGGAGTAGGGAGGAGGAAGAGGGATGGAGGAGGAAGGTCAAAGGAGGGAGGACAGAGGAGGGGAGAATGGAGGGAAGTGAGGGAGGAGGAAAGAGGCAGGGAGAAGAAGGGAAAAGGAGGGGAGGAGGAGGAAGGAAAAGGAAGAGGGAGGGAGAGGGAGGGTGGTGGAAGGAGGAAGGAGGGAGGGAGCAGTAGGGTGGAGGAAGGAGGGAGGGGGTGGAGGGAGCAGGAGGGAGGATGGATGAGAGAAGGAGGGTGGAGGAAGGAGGGAGGGGGTGGAGGGAGCAGGATGGATAAGAAGGAGGGTGGAGGAAGGAGGGAGGGGGTGGAGGGAGCAGGAGGGAGGATGGATGAGAAGGAGGGTGGAGGAAGGAGAGAGGGAGGAGGAGGAAGTGGGGGGAGGAGGTGGAGGAATGAGGAGGAAGAAAGGAGGGAGAAGGGTGGAGGAAGGAGGGAGGAGCAGGAGGAAGGAGAGAGGGAGGTGGGAGGAGGAAGGGAGGAGGGAGAAAGGGGGAGGGAGGAGAAAGGAAAAAGGAGGGGAAAGAGGGAGGGGCAGGGAGGAGGAGTAGTGTGGAAGGAAGAGGGTGGTGGAAGGGAGGAGGAGTGAGGTGGAGGGAGGGAGAAGAACGGGACAGAGACAAGCAATTAAGTGCAGGTGAGAAATACCTCAGCTACCAAAGACTCAAATAAGAAAGAAGAACTTACCTTAATGTAAGTGAGAAGTTCAGTCAGGTAACTACGTGTCTGGAGAAAACCAAGAGGAGCGAAAATTAATTCACTGGAGAAGGAAGCAGAACCAGGAGTCTTCAAACTTGGCCCTTTGATGACTGGTGGACTTCAACTCCCAGAATTCCTCGGCCAGGCGCGCTGGCTGAGGAATTCTGGGAATTGAAGTCCACTCCTCTTAGAAAGTCCATATCAGGAGTCTTCAAACTGGGCCCTTTGATGACTGGTGGACTTCAACTCCCAGAATTCTGGGAGTTGGAAGTCCACAAGTCATCAAAGGGCGCAGTTTGAAGACCCCTGAAGTAGAAGATTCTGCAGTTATGTGATCCACAAAGATCAGGAAAAATCCTGCTTGTTCAAAATTGTTCCTTCCTCTCATTTCCATCTACTCCCTCCCTCCCTTCTTTCTTTCTTTCTTTCTTTCTCTCTCTCCTTTCTCTTTTTCTTTCTTCCTTCCTTCCTCCTTCTTCACCCATCCCTCCCTCCCTCTTTCCCTCCCTCATCACACACCTCAGCTCTTCCTTCTCTTAAAAAAAATTGAACAAATTAGAGAGCAGGGGATCATGCATATCAAACGAGTGTACGGTGCTCTGATAGAAATGGACTCTGAAACTGTGCGAATCAAGACCTGTATGGTAAAGTGGGAACGAGATTTTGGGCACCCTATCACGATGGAAACGTGGGAGGAAATCTGGGTGAGAAATGTAGAATTCACGAAAGCGCAACATCTAAGGGAAAATTTCTACAAGATGTTCTATAGGTGGCATTTAGATCCGAAAAAACTATCATACATCTACCCAGACACCCAACCTAAATGTTGGAGGTGTGGCAATGGGGAGGCTACTTATTTTCATATATGGTGGACATGCAGAAAAATTAAAGCCTTCTGGAGGAAGATATGGTGGACACTCCAAACCATTTTAAAAAAGCGTATTGAATTTCTACCTCAGGTTTTTTTGTTAGGGATCATAAAAGATTGCACTACCACCGAGACGAACTTAATTCTGAATTTGATCACAGCAGCTAGACTGTTGGTGGGACAATATTGGAAGAAGCCAGAAATACCACCTATTGAAGATTGGACTTTGAAAGTAATACATTTGGCAGAAATGGCTAAAATATCGGCATATTTGAAGGATCGCTCAAATGAACAATATATGATAGACTGGAAACAGTGGATAGACTATATACAAGAGAAACACCAATCAAATAAAATGTATCTGGCGTATAGTTGAGGCTTGACGTGAGGAGTGAAGAATGTTTACCAAATCAGA
This sequence comes from Bothrops alternatus, assembly GCA_034064705.1. Taxonomy (NCBI): domain Eukaryota; kingdom Metazoa; phylum Chordata; class Lepidosauria; order Squamata; family Viperidae; genus Bothrops; species Bothrops alternatus. Next base: position 3,532 of record JARGCV010000847.1, read on the forward strand.
CGTTTACAAAGACTAATACCTCATGTTGTATTTTTATGTTGTATGACGATCGCTTCTTAATATGATCTTATGTTTAATGTTGATTGCTTTAATATCGAAAAAGCGTACTGAATTTCTACCTCAGGTTATTGAATTTCTACCTCAGGATCTTTTGTTAGGGATCATAAAAGATTGCACTACTACTGAGACGAATTTAATTCTGAATTTGGTCACAGCAGCTAGACTGCTGGTGGGATAATACTGGAAGAAGCCAGAAATACCACCTATCGAAGAATGGACTCTGAAAGTAATACATTTGGCAGAAATAGCAAAAATTTAGGCATATTTGAAGGATTGCTCGAATGAACAATATGTGATAGACTAGAAACAGTAGATAGACCATATATAAGAGAAACACCAATCAAATAAAATGTATCAGGCGTATAGTTGAGGCTTGACGTGAGGAGTGAGGAATGTTTACCAAACCAGACGTTTACAAAGACTAATATTTAGTGTTGTATTTCAGGTTCTATGATGGTTGTTTCTTAATATGATCTTATGTTTAATGTTGATTGTTTTTAATAAAAAAAAAAATTTAAAAAAAAACAACAAACTAACACAACCCCAGTGTTCTTCTCTTCCATCCCGGTCCAACGTACCTGCTCCTCAGTCATCGCTTCATCCAGCCCTTCCTCTTCCACCACAAAGCTCTCCTTCAGCTTCAGATACTCCTCATATTCCCGCCGCTCCTCCTCCTCCTTAGCCTTCTTCAGCTCTTCCTCCTGTGGGAAGGGAGGCTCGGATGGTTTTATTCTTGCAATACCTACCAAAGACCCTCAAGGCTCTCTTCCCTCGCCCCCCACCCCCAACTATGTGTTCAAAATGGACTAGGAATTAATACATCCTCCTCCTCCTCATTCTAGCCATGGTCTTCCCGCTGCAGGAGGAAGGCCTCGTCCGCATGTTTCCAACCCCTACGGTCCTCAGCTTTCTTTTGCCAGAAAGAAATCCCCCCAGCCGGTTTTCGTGTGCTTAAGGCAGGACTAGAACTCGCCGTCTCCTGGGGATAGGCCCCAAATCGCCCGGTTGACTTTCATGCCTAAGGCGGGACTAGAATTCACACTCTCCCACTTTCTAAGCTGGCGCCTTCACAACTAGACCAAACTAACCAAGGAGCTACCAAAGAGAAGAAGAAGAAAAAAATCACACCTCCACCAACACTGGCAGGACAAATAGGAAGGAACCCCCACACTCCCCTAGCACTGATGGCATGACATAGTTGGGTGATGAAAACGTCTGCGGGAAAATTTCCAAACTCAGAGAGCGCTAAAGACTGCACCGTTCAAACCCTGATCTACAGATATTCTCTTCTCTTGCAACATGCAACAGAAACCTAGTCCTGGTTTTGGCCATGTTGGGGGGCACCCCAACTTCGTTCCACAATTGTCTCTCTCACAGCTCACCTTCCTTTCCTCCTCCTGGCGCAGCTGTTCCTCTTCCAAGCGACGTTCTTCTTCCCGTTTTTGTTCCAGCTTCTTTCTTTCTTCTCGTTCGGCTTCTTCGGCCTTTGGACGTGGAGAAGGAGAGACAATTAAATACCGGAAAAACCAAAGAGATTATTGTCGATTTCAGAAAAGGCAGGCACAGCCACACTCCTCTGTGCATTCATGATTCACCTGTGGAGAGGGTTGCCAGTATCAAATTCCTGGGTGTGCAGCTAATGAGCAAGCTGGCTTGGTCGCTCAACAGTGAGAAACAGGTGAAGCGGGCACAGCAGCGCCTGCATTTTCTGCGTTGCATGAGAAAAGCACGTCTTCCTTCCCCTGTCCTGACCACTTTCTACAGGGGGACAATCGAGAACATCCTGTCATACAGCATCACAGTCTGGTTTGGAAGCATCCCTGCTTCAGACAGGAAGGCGGTGCAGAGAGTGGTGAGGACAGCAGAAAAGATCATTGGAGTTCCCTCCCTTCCATCCAGGGCATAGCACAGAAGCGTTGCTTGAGCAGGGTCCGCAAGATTGTCTGGGACACTACACACCCTCTTCACGACCTGTTTTCCTTGTTCCCTTCCGGGAGGAGGGGGCTCCGTGGTATCCGTAGCAGAACATCCAGATTCAGCCACAGTTTCGTTCCATACAGCATTAACCTTGCGAACTCTCCAGCTTCCTCCTTCCGTTATACATTCAAGATGGACAGTATTTAATATTTATTTGTTATGTATATGTAGGGGTGTGGGTCTGTACAAATGTTGTACATAGTATGTTTAGGTGTGTGTCATGTATGTGTTTCACTTTGAGAGGGGGCAACTAAATTTCGTTTTTGATGTGTGCCCTTGTGCCCACAGTAAAAAAAATGACAATAACGGTTATCTTATCTTATCTTAATTAAGGGTGTGTTTTTTTGTGTGTAAAAAATCCCTCTTTCCCGAAGGTTACAACGAGCATCTCCGCATGATCGAAGATTTTAAAAATGTCCCCACCCATCTCGACACAGAAGCAAAAAAAACCATTATAGCGAGGAAATATAGTTGCCGCTAAGAGCTGTAGCGATAGTCCTCACCTTACGACTGCAATTAAGCCCAATATTCCAGTGGCTAAGCACGGCAGTTGTTAAATGAATTCTCCCCCATTATATGATGTCTTTGTGTGTGTGCCAGTTGTTAAATGAATCCCTGCGGTTGTTAAGTGAATCTGGGGTTCCCCACTGACTTGGCTTGTCGGAAGGTGGCAAAATTAGCTCACTTAACAGACGTCTGACTTAGCCACAGAAATTTTGCGACACTTGTGGTCGTTAAGTCGAGGACTACCTGTACTTTAAATTCCTAGCAGTCGTTAAAAATAAAAGTTCTTCTGTTAACCAACAACCAGATTTTAATTTGTGACCTAACCCCCCCACACACACACAAATGTTGATTCTATTTGCCTAAGCCTGGGAATTTTGTTCCTTTCTCTTTACACCTTTATGCCTTTTTTTTTTTTTTTAAACTTGGTGCCTTTGGACTGTACTACGACTACAACTCCCAGGATTCCTAGGGACATAATCCAATCAAAGAACACTGATTTAGATAGATAGATAGATAGATAGATAGATAGATAGATAGATAGGTAGGTAGGTAGGTAGATATAGATAGATGATTTTATATATATATAGATGATAGATATAGATGATTATATATATATATATATATATATATATATATATAGATAGATAGATAGATAGATAGATATAGATGATTATATATATAGATGATAGATAGATGATATATATATAGACGATAGATATAGATAGATGATTATATATATAGATGATAAATATAGATTATATATATAGATACCGGTAGATATAGATAGATAGATAGATAGATAGATGATATATATAGATGATATATATAGATGAAAGATAGATAGGTAGGTAGATATAGATAGATGATTTTATATATATATAGATGATAAATAGATATAGATGATTATATATATATATAGATGATAGATAGAGATAGATATAGATAGATGATTATATATATAGATGATAGATAGATATAGATGATTATATATATAGATGATAGATAGATATAGATAGATAGATAGATAGATAGATAGATAGATAGATAGATAGATAAATGATATATATAGATGAAAGATAGATAGGTAGGTAGGTAGGTAGATATAGATAGATGATTTTATATATATATATAGATGATAAATAGAAATAGATGATTATATATACATAGATGATAGATAGATAGATAGATACAGATGATATATATATATAGATGAAAGATAGATATAGATGATAGATGATATAGATGATATAGATAGATAGACAGACAGACACTTTATTTTCATTTTTTACTATGGGCACAATGACAACACATTAAAAATGAAATTTAATTGCTTGCTCTCAAAGTGTACACATACATAACACACATTTAAACATACTACATACAACATACGTATAGGCCTACACCCTTACATATAAGTAACAATAATCACTGTCCATCTTGAATACATAACGGAAGGAGGAAGCTTGAGAGTTCACAAGGTTGATACTGTATGGAACAAAACTGCGACTGAATCTGGATGTTCTGCTTTGGGTACCACGGAGCCCCCTCCTCCCGGAAGGGAACAAAGAAAACAGGTTGTGAAGAGGATGTGTCGTGTCTCAGACAATCCTGTGGACCCTGCTCAAGCAAGGCTTCTGTGCCACGTCCTGGATGGAAGGGAGGGAGCTGCCAATGATTTTTTTCCTGCCGTCCTCACCACTCTCTGCACCGCCTTCCTGTCCAAAGCAGGGATGCTTCCAAACCAGACTGTGATGCCATATGACAGGATGTCCTTGATCGTCCCTCTGTAAAGAGTGGTAAGGACAGGGGAAGGAAGATGTGTTTTTGTCATCAAATGCCTTTGATAAAATGCAGGGGAGACTCACCTCTCTCTGAGTTTTCCTTGCTTGCTTCTCCTCTAACTTCCGTTGTTTCTTTGCTCCAATCTTTCCGGAAACTTGGAACTCGGCTGGTTCGCCTCCATCGTTTTCGTCTAGGTTTGGTTCACAATCATTTTTGGAGAGGAAAAAAGGAAACGGAAGGAAAAAAAGGAAGGATGGTAAGAGACTACAGAGCAGGGGAACAAGCTGTAGGGCTGGGGGTTTTTTCTTCCAGAAAATCATTTTGGCAGAGCAAGAAGATTTCCAATATTAAGAATGGAACCGCTTGCTTACCCTGGTTCAGGGACAGGCAACCTTGGCTCTTTTATGATTCGTGGACTTCAAGTCCCAGAATTCCTGAGCCAGCCTGGCTCAGCTTGGAAACCTCTCCCTTTCCCCTCAGCATGGCTGGCTCAGGAATTCTGGGAGTTGAAGTCCACGAGTCATCAAAGGGCCAAGGTTGCCTACTTCTGGCCTAGGCCTAGGCCGCTTTCTGACTCATGGACTTCAACTCCCAGAATTCCTGTATCTCAGGGGCTGCCCCAAAGAAGAGGGAGTCAACCTATTCTCCAAAGCACTTGAGGGCAGGAAAAGAAGCAACAGACGGAAACTCATCAAGGAGAGAAGCAACCTAGAACTAAGGAAAAATTTCCTGACAGTTAGAACAATTAACCAGTGGAACTACCTGCCTCCAGAAGCGGTGAATGCTCCAAAACTGGAGGCTTTTAAGAAGAGCCTGGACAGCCCTTTGTCCAAAATGGTATAGGCTTTCCTGCCTGAGCAGGGGGTTGGACTAGATGACCTCCAAGGTCCCTTCCAACTTATTATTATTATTATTATTATTATTATTATTATTATTATTATTATTATTATTATTATTAACTTAAAAATCTTTAAAATCCCTTTATTTACTGGAGCGTTCATTCTTTCTGGATCCAGAGACACTCAGTGCCTGGGTCCCCGAACAGTGCAAAACAGAAGCGTGCTGGAGAAGGAAAGAGGGCGCCATTCACTGAGCATCAAAGAAGCTCTAAACTTCACCGGATATGGGATGGTTATCTCACTGCTAACAACTGGTGTTGACTTGGGGGTGGGTCTCTAACTTTACAAGTACTCCTGACGCCTTTACCCATCCTTTTCTGAGCTGAAAGATTCAACAACATGGACGGCTCCGGGCCTTTTGACAGAACTTCAAGGAAGATGGGGGAAATTGGACAGGAATTATAAGCAGGCCTGCCCTGAAAACATCAAAAGCCCTTTTTTAAAAATTATATATATATATATATATATATTTCCCAATTTCGTTCCGTTTGAAACGCCTTTGGCACTTCAAAGGCGTCCCACCTGGGTTGAAAAGTTCAGGGCTGTCAACCAAGAGTCTACGCACAAAAGCAGCATCACAAATTCCGCCCAACACCCCTTTGGGGCCAGAGGAACAGAAAGCGAACGTGGTGTTCAAAGCGGAAAACCATCAAAAAGGACAGCGTGAGGTGGGAGGAAAGAAGGGGGTGGGTCAAGATCGGCATACAAATCGATGAGTTCTAGTCCCGCCTTAGCTATGAAAGGTGGCTGGGTGACTTTGGGCCAATCCCCAGGAGACGGTGAGTTCTAGTCCCGCCTTAGCTATGAAAGGTGGCTGGGTGACTTTGGGCCAATCCCCAGAAGACGGTGAGTTCTAGTCCCGCCTTAGCTATGAAAGGTGGCTGGGTGACTTTGGGCCAATCCCCAGGAGACGGTGAGTTCTAGTCCCGCCTTAGCTATGAAAGGTGGCTGGGTGACTTTGGGCCAATCCCCAGGAGACGGTGAGTTCTAGTCCCGCCTTAGCTATGAAAGGTGGCTGGGTGACTTTGGGCCAATCCCCAGGAGACGGTGAGTTCTAGTCCCGCCTTAGCTATGAAAGGTGGCTGGGTGACTTTGGGCCAATCCCCAGGAGACGGTGAGTTCTAGTCCCGCCTTAGCTATGAAAGGTGGCTGGGTGACTTTGGGCCAATCCCCAGGAGACGGTGAGTTCTAGTCCCGCCTTAGCTATGAAAGGTGGCTGGGTGACTTTGGGCCAATCCCCAGGAGACGGTGAGTTCTAGTCCCGCCTTAGCTATGAAAGGTGGCTGGGTGACTTTGGGCCAATCCCCAGGAGACGGTGAGTTCTAGTCCCGCCTTAGCTATGAAAGGTGGCTGGGTGACTTTGGGCCAATCCCCAGGAGACGGTGAGTTCTAGTCCCGCCTTAGCTATGAAAGGTGGCTGGGTGACTTTGGGCCAATCCCCAGGAGACGGTGAGTTCTAGTCCCGCCTTAGCTATGAAAGGTGGCTGGGTGACTTTGGGTCAGTCAATTCAGGACACCTCACAAGGTTGTAGTGGTTGTGGGAATAACAGGAGGAGAATGGATTATTTAGGTGTGCTCACCACCTTGAATTATTTCTAAAAATAACGAAGGTAGGATATAAATAAATAAATAAAATTAGCAGAGAAGTCTCTAGGGAGAGTCTCAGTCATCCATTTCACGGCTGTCCCAAGGGTGCTTTTTTTTTCCCCCCGAGGCAACTGGACTTCCTTATTTTTTTTTGAAGATGTTTCGCTTCTCACCCAAGAAGCTTCTTCAGGTTCTGACTGGATGGTGGGGAAAATGGAAGGATTTATACTCCTTGCAGACAGCTGGTCATTTGCCTTCTTTTAGACCAGCGGTTCTCAACCTGTGGGTCGCGACCCCATTTGGGGTCGAACGACCATTTCAGGGGGTCGCCAAACAACGCAGTCCGCCATTCCCCCCCTTTTCCTTAGCTGTGCTACTCCCTCTTATTTTATCGGCTTTTGAAAGCCAATAGAATAGACTCTCTTGAATAGAGTCTAATTCTATTGGCTTTCAAAAGCCAATCGGAATTGTCCAGGCTCTCTCTGCCCTGCTGAGCCCGCCAAAAGTCCCCGTCTGCAAACGGTGCTGCGAGTTGTCTGCAGCAAAGGCGAGCTGTCTAGAAGTCTCCACCCCTCCCTGCTGAGCAACTACTAAAAGTGTAAGTAAAAGAGGGCCAGGGGTGGGAGGTGGGAGGCCGGCGGGCGCAGGGAGGGTTGCTGGCGCGCGTGGGGCCCGGCGGGTGCCTTACCTCCCTTGGGCTGGGCCAGCTGGTGGCCCAGCCCGTGGTCGCCCTGCACCGTCGCTGCCCCTTGCCAGCTACGCCTCGGCCGGCGCAGGGGGCGGCACCTCGCATGCGTGGCGCTCCTGGGCAGGGAAATAGTCCTCGACTTACAACCGGTTGGGTAGTCCTCGACTTACGACCGGTTGGATAGTCCTCGACTTACGACCGGTTGGGTAGTCCTCGACCTGCGACCGGTTGGGGGGGGTCGCGGCATTAAAAAGGTTGAGAACCGCTGTTTTAGACAGTCGTTGAGGCCATTTGAGGACACAGACAAACCTCCAAGTGGCCTCAAAGGAGGCAAATGACCAGCGGTCTGCAAGGAGTATAAATCCTTCCATGCCCCACCGTCCAGTCAGAGCCGAAGAAGCTTCTGGGATGAGAAGCGAAACGTCTTCAAAGGAAAAACAAGGAAGTCCAATTGCCTCCTGAAAAAAAAAGCAGCTTTGGGACAATGAGCGGACAAACCTCCCTATCCAACACTTGGGACAATAAGGAGCTGCTACCTTCCACGGCTTCCTCGACCTGTTGCGTACGTCTCAGAGCGAGCATCCTGTTCCTCCGGTGTCTGGGCATCCCTTCTCCTCGCTCGCCAGCCAAGGGCTGAGGTCGGGCCGCTGCTGCGGCCACCACATTTTCACGGTGTTCCTCATCATCTAGATAAGAAAAAAGAAGGAGTTTTATGGTCGGTGGAGGATAACCGAGAGACGGTTTTGGTGTAGTTGTTAAAGGCACAAGACTAGAAAACAAGAGTGCCATTCTCGCTTTGGGCACAAAGCCAGCTGGAGGACATGGACCTCTCTCTTAATCCTGGAAAAGGAAAGTCAGGACACTGATGTTATTATGAATAGAATAGAATAGAATGGAATGGAATGGAATGGAATTGGAATTAGAATATAGAATAGAGTAGAGTAGAGTAGAGTAGAGTAGAGTGGAGTAGAGTGGAGTGGAGTGGAGTGGAGTGGAGTGGAGTGGAGTGGAGTGGAGTGGAATGGAATTGGAATTGGAATTAGAATAGAGAATAGAATAGAATAGAGTAGAGTAGAGTAGAGTAGAGTGGAGTGGAGTAGAGTGGAGTAGAGTGGAATGGAATTGGAATTGGAATTAGAATAGAGAATAGAATAGAATAGAATAGAATAGAATAGAATAGAATAGAGTAGAGTAGAGTAGAGTAGAGTAGAGTAGAGTAGAGTAGAGTAGAGTAGAGTAGGGTAGAGTAGAGTAGAATGGAGTGGAGTGGAGTAGAGTGGAATGGAATTGGAATTGGAATTAGAATATAGAATAGAATAGAATAGAATAGAATAGAATAGAATAGAATAGAATAGAATAGAGTGGAGTGGAGTGGAATGGGAATTGGAATTAGAATATAGAATAGAATAGAGTAGAGTAGAGTAGAGTAGAGTAGAGTAGAGTAGAGTAGAGTAGAGTAGAGTAGAGTAGAGTAGAGTAGGGTAGAGTAGAGTAGAGTGGAGTGGAGTGGAATGAGAATGGAATAGAATTAGAATGGAATTATTATTATTATTATTATTATTATTATTATTATTATTATTATTATTTGACTTCTATGCCGCCCTATTCCGGAGAATTAGAATAAGAATAGAGAACAGAGAACAGAACAGAATAGAATAGAATGGAATGGAATTAGAATATAGAACAGAACAGAACAGAATGAAAGAATGAATAGAATAGAATAGAATAGGATAGAATGGAATGGAATAAGAATTAGAATAGAATAGAATAATGATAGAATGGAATAGAATAGAATAATGATAGAATATAATATTATGCAATATAGAGAATTCTTTCCGATTATTCTATTCTATTCTATTCTATTCTATTCTATTCTATTCTATTCTATTCTATTCTATTCTATTCTATTCTATTCTATTCTATTCCTATTCCTGTCCTGTAAATTCAAGATTTGGTCACCTCTGAAAGTGAGTGCCACTGAATTTAGGCTAGCTTGCTTCGCAATAGGCATGTAGAGCCTGCCCAATAAAACCACTTTATGTGTTTTCCCTTCAGATGCATTTTTACCACATGGAAAATAAAATGTTTAAAATGGCTTCCCAAAAATATCTTGAACGGGCTTCAATGCAATCCTTCAAAAGCCAGAGGAAATGGTGCCCCTAAAGGGACATTACATTTGAGGGGCTGCCCCAAAGAAGAGGGAGTCAAGCTATTCTCCAAAGCAGCTGAAGGCAGGACGAGAAACAGTGGATGGAAACAAATCAAAGAGAGAAGCAACCTGGAACTAAGGAGAAATTCCTTGACAATTAATGAACAATGAATTAACAATGAATCAGTGGAATAGCTTTCCTCCAAAAGCTGTGGATGCTCCATGACTGGAGGTTTTTAAGAAGAGATTGCACAATCGTTTGTCTGGAATGGTAGAGGGTCTGCTGTGTGAGCAGGGGGGTGGGGTGGGGGTTGGACTAGAAGACCTCCAAGGCCCCTTCCAACTCTTGTCATTCTGTTATTTTGTTATCAATCAATGCACCGGCACGTCAATTCCTACCACCCCTATCTGATGTGGTATTTTGCTTTGGGGGCAGATAAGTAGGCAGTAACTGTTTAGAACAATTAACAGTTAGAACAATTAGCCAGGGGAACCACCTGCCTCCAGAAGAGGTGAATGCTCCAACACTGGAAGTTTTTAAGAAGAGACTGGACAGCCATTTGTCCGAAATGGTGTAGGGCACTGTTTCTCAACCTGGACAATTTTAAGGCATGTGGACTTCAACTCCCAGAATTCCACAGCCAGCAATGCTGGCTGTGGAATTCTGGGAGTTGAAGTCCACATGCCTTAAAATTGTCCAGGTTGAGAAACACTGGTGTAGGGTTTCCTGCCTGAGCAGGGGGTTGGACTGGATGACCTCCAAGGTCCCTTCCAACTCCTTCTCCTTCCTTCCTTCCTTCCTTCCTTCCTTCCTTCCTTCCTTCTCCTCCTCCTCATTATTATTATTATTATTATTATTATTATTTTATTCCTATGCTGGGGGAGGATTATGTGAGTGTGTGGGGTAAGGAAATGGTGTTTTATCTCGGAAATGTACCCAAATGTATGTTGTGCAAAATGTGTATTGTGCAGCTAATGGGATGTGTTCCAGACATTGAAATAGTTCCTATTATATTACTCAATAAAAACACTTATCCAGTCCACAGCAACATCAAACCCAACGATTGGCGTCAGGAGCATTTAGATTCTTCCCCCAAAAATCATTTTAAAAGCTTGGGAACGTTAAAATGCCTCACTCCAGCACCTAACAGAAACCTCAAAGACACCCTTTAAATAAGACATTCTATTAATGGATGTCTCATTATGCCAAAGTCTGAATCTAACATGCAGACGAGTCAAAAATAAAATTTTTATTGTTGCCAGGGCAATAAAATGAGTAGTCATGGTCACTACAGTCCCTATTAATATACAGTAGCCATATTAAATTCTGCATTATATTTTACTTACATTCATACTTTCTTTTGCACAATTTCCTCCCCCTGGTCTATATTTTTTTTAAAAAATGTGCTGGATTAATTGATGAAACAAACTCGGGTTTTTTTTTTTCCATTAAAAGGGCAGACAAAAATGCAAGAGTAAATTTCTGTCACTCATTTTGCTCTCCAGGTATGTTCTTTGGAGGAACCCCCAGTTTGGTAGCCTGTTTCCCAACCAACGAATTTTATTTAAAGAAAGCAGCTTTTGTGCTAAAGTACAGTTTTCAGCTAAGCAGTCTGTGAAGCTGAAGCTTATGAAATCTAAAAAAATAATAACATTTGAGATCAGCAACTCCATTTGGAAATATCACCACACGCTCAAAGAACTGAGTTAAAAATCAGAATTCTACAGAACTCAGGCTTTTTTTTTTTTAAACAAAGAGGAAAAACAGAATGCTGTATATAGGGTGTGAGGCTTTAAGTGTGGTCTATTTAAGTTTCACCACCACTGTTCAAAAGATTGGATCCATTAATTGCAGAGGATTGTTGCAAACTATACTAGGAGTAATGAGCAAGTGGTTCTTGTGTGGGTGAAAATAAATATTTCCCCCCCCCTCTGGTTCAATTAAAAAAAAAGCATTCACGTAAGCAGGAAAACGCAAAAACCATCTTTTTTCATATAGTTGAAATGTTTTATTCCTTGTCTGCGTGTCATTAAGAACTGGAGTAGTTGAGGTAATCAAGACAGAGCCTTGCACACATAAGGAGTGTGCAAAATAGACTGCCACTACACCTAAGAAATAAGCTAACAGACTGATAATACCACATCCTGGGACACCTATCCTGCATGAGACATATCAAATCAAGCTAGCTAAGTTGCGAAAGATCACACAGCTGAGATGTGACAAGGTAGTTGAAGACAGATTGAACGGTTGCAGGACTTGGGTATGGCTAGTCTAAAGAAAAGAAGTAGTAGGAGTGACCTGATTAGCAGTGTTCCAATATTTGAGGGGTTGCCACAAAGAAGAGGGGTTCCACCTATTCTCCAAAGCACCTGAAGGCAGGAGAAGAAACAATGGTTGGAAACTAATTGAGAAGCAACCCAGAATTAAGGAGAATTTTTCTGACAGTGAGGACAATTAACCAGTAGAACAGCTTGCCACCAGAAATTGTGGGTGCTCCCTCACTGGAGGTTTTTAAGAAGAGACTGGACAGCCATTTGTCTGAAATGGTACGAGGTCTCCTGCTTGAGCAGGGGGCTGGACTAGATGACCTCCAAGGTCTCTTCTAGCTCTATTCTATTCTGAAAATCAGATGCATTTGTCACCAATTGTGACCACCACCCAGAAATTCATTTAAAAGGCACCAGGTTGGGGACAACCCAAGTTCCCCATGGCCAACATTCCTTATTTTCCTTATCAGGCCCTTTGCCCATGACCAGAAGCAGCCATGTGGCCAGAGAGAGAAGGGCAGCCACCCCCAAAATCAATCAAGAACCCAAAGGAAAGCAGTCTGTATCCTCAGAGCCCCCTTTCTCTTGACTGCTTAAATCAGGGGTCTTCAAACTTGGCCCTTTTATGACTTGTGGATTTCAACTCCCAGAATTCCTCAGCCAGGCACGCTGACTGAGGAATTCTGGGAGTTGAAGTCCACTCCTCTTAAAGTCTATCGGGGGTCTTCAAACTTGGCCCTTTGATGACTTGTGGATTTCAACTCCCAGAATTCCTCAGCCAGGAACGCTGACTGAGGAATTCTGGGAGTTGAAGTCCACTCCTCTTAAAGTCTATATCAGGGGTCTTCAAAGTTGGCACGCTGGCTGGGGAATTCTGGGAGTTGAAGTCCACAAGTCTTAAAATGACCAAATTTGAAGACACCCCCCCCGGCTTAAATGGAGGACCCAGGGGTCAGTTAAGAGACGCTGGACTACAACTACCAGACTCTCCAGACAGCGCAGGCGGTTAGACGCTGGCCAGAGGGATTGTGGGAGTTGTGGTCCCAGGAGCATAGAGGCCTCCGGCTAGAGGAGGCCGTCGCCCTCGCCCGGAAGTCCTCTTCCCCCGCCGCAGACCGTCCTCTCCGCCGACCCCGTTAGGCGGAGGCTCCTACCCGCGCGCGCCTGTCTCCGGACGCGGCTGACGAAGACGAGGAGCGCCGCCAGCACCACCGCCGCCACCACGTAAAGCACGGGGTCCATGTTCGCCACGTGACCTCCGTAGCCCCGCCTCTTTCCCGTCGGCCCTCTATCGGGGAACCGAGCAATCCGGAGCGAGGATAGGAAAACGGAGGGCGGGGATCGGAGGCGATGGCCACGCCCACTCTTTGCCTCCCTGGCCGGCTAGGGCGGAAAAGGCGATCGAGTGTGTGTGTGTGGGGGGGAGAGGTTCGCTCTCCCGCGGCATCGCCTAGCAACCGCAGAGCGTTGACGCGGGGCTTTTCCCTCGCCGATTTAGAGCTGTCCGACGAGGTGCCTGATTGGAAAAATAAGCTGTCTTTATTTTGGCTTTGGAAATAGACCAGCCGATTAATGAGGAGATTCGCAGATAGACTGTACTAGCCAAGTATTTTATTAACGGACGTTTAGGGCAGGAGTCTCCAAATTTGGCAGTTTGAAGACCTGTGGACTTCAAGTCTCAGAATTCCACAAGATGTCGCCGAATTTGGAGGCCTCCTCTAGTTTAGGGTCTTTTGAAGGGCCTTCCTAGTAGCTTATAGCAGGAGTCTTCAAGCTTGGCCCTTTTGTGACTTGTGGACGTCAACTCCCAGAATTCCTCAGCCAGGCATGCCTGGCTGAGGAATTCTGGGAGTTGACGTCCACAAGTCATCAAAGGGCCACGTTTGAAGACCCCTGATATAGACTTTAAGAGGAGTGGACTTCAACTCCCAGAATTCCTCAGCCAGCGTGCCTGGCTGAGGAATTCTGGGAGTTGAAGTCCACAAGTCATCAAAGGGCCACGTTTGAAGACCCCTGATATCGTCACAGAAAAGAGGTGTCTAAGCTTCTGCCTGAGTGCAGGTGCCATGCACCTTTGAAAGTGGTAAGGAGAAGGCTTTCTCTGCAACAGGAATTTCCCCATGCCACATAATGCTGCTTTTCCCGCCAATATGAGCAACATGCACCCATTTCTGCAGAAAGCCAAACCAAAAGTTACAAAAAATATTCCTATTAAGAAGAAAAAAAGCTAATTGCAATACAGATCTGATGTCGAGGATGGTGTTTTTCAAACTGGGCTCAAATTTAAGATGTGTGGACCAACTGTCAGAAGTGCCCGGCCAGCATGCTGACTTTAACCAAGCATTATATATCCACTTCCCTCCCTCCCTCTCTCCTTTCCTTTCCTCTTTCAGTCTATCTATCACCTATATAGCCCTTTATGTCCCTTCCCCTATTTATCCATGCATCACCATGTATCCATTTCCTTCTTTCCTTCCCCCTTCCCTTTTTCTACTTATCCATCCATCCTATACTTCCCCTCTCTTCCCTTCTATCCATCCATCATCATACCCCCTTCCTTCTCTTCCTCTTCTCTTCTTACTCCCTCTCTCCATTCTTTCCTTCCTTCCTTCTCTTCTTCCTTCTAGCCTCTCCCTTTCTTTCTCCTTCCTCCCTCCCTCCCTCTTCTCTCTTCCTTCTTTCCCCATCCCTCCCTCCCTCCATCTCTTCCATTTCTCTTTTCTTCTTCTGTCATTCTTCTCTTGCTGCCAAACACCTTCCTGCCAAACACCACCTGCCAAACAGTCCCTCTACTTACCATGGGACAGAGAGGTGGCTAGTTTTGCAAAATTTAGCCTTTGTGAGGTGCAAACATCCACCCTTTGACTTTGTGCAGATGTCAAGTTAACAACTGACAGTGGACCAGATGAGAGAGCCAGCTATTTGTCTTTTGGCCCAGTATGGAAAGATACTCTTGTATTGTTAGGTATAGCCTAACAATCCTCAAGCTAGGCTTACGTTTTATTCTTCGGTGTCCTCAGCAAAATTTTCCCTTTCCACCCGATGGTGGTGACCAGCTATGATGATCAACTGAAAGGAACTTGAGGATTTTCCCACTCTGTTTCAGTCAGCCTATGGCTGGGGGATTCTGGGAGTTGAAGTCCACACATCTTATAGCTGCTGAAGTTTGAAAAACACTTACAATTTTATAGTTCTTTCCCAAGCTGAGACTGACTGGAGATGAAACTGCATTTCTGGATTTCAGTCTATTTATTCTGCTTTGGCAATAATGCCAGATGGGGTTACCGTGGCTCCTGATTGATGGATCCCTGTTTTTTGTTTTTTTGTTTTTTTATCCCAAAGACCCGTGGGGATCAAATCATTTGGGTGACTAAGGGCTTTTATCCACTTGCAGAGAGATCCAACCTGGAATTAAGGAGAAACGTCCTAACAGTGAGGATAGTTAACCAGTGGAACTGCTTGCCACCAGAAGGTGTAGATGCTTCATCACTGGAGGCTTTTAAGAAAAAAATGGACAACCGCTTCTCTGAAATAGTATTAGGGTCCTCAACTCTATTCTGATTCTGGGTGTTAATTTTGTTTCAGCAACATGCTGGAAGCTTCAAGATCTCCTTGCTCTCTGAAAAGGCACCGTCTAACTTTGGGTTACAACTTACCACCACAATGGAGATATAGGAGTTCAGCGCCCCCTCCCCTCAGAGAATGAAATATTTGGGGGGATAATGAAATATTTGGGGGGATATTAAAAGAGGCAGGATATAATATTTCCTTGAAGGAAAAATGGAGACAACATCTTAGGTAGAAACAGCCTCCCTGTGGTCAGTGATGAATACAACGCATCATACAGGTAGTGTTCCACTTAAAAACCGTTTGTTTAGTGACCAAGGTTACAACAGCAGTGGAAAAATGGATTTGTGCCCATTTTTCACACTTAGGACCGTTGCAGCATCCCCTGTGGCCACGCGATCAAAATTCAGGCATTTGACAACTGACTCGTATTTATGACAGTCGCACTGTTCCGGGGGGAGGGGGGGGGATCACTCGATCAATTGTTAAGTTAGTCCCAGATCAACTCTGGGACTAACTTAACAATTGCAATTTACTGAACAAACGTGGCAAGATAAATTCGTAAAATGGGGCAAAAGTCACTTAACGGTAGCGACAAACCTCGGGCTCTCTTGTGGCCGTAAGCCGAGGACCCCCCCCCGCGTAATGAGATTTTTCAAAGCTCTGCTGGAAGTGTCAGGAAAACCATTAGCAAATCTGCTGAGAGATAGACTGTATAAACATTCGCTCGCTCTCGCACGCGGAAACGCACGCATGCAGGCCCAGCCACGCACCCACACGTATTGACTCTGCCTTCCGCGCTGGGCTGCGCTCAAATAAAGGAAAAGAAACACGGTTTGTTTGCCGATGGTAATTAGCCTTTCTTGAGAATATACGACTATCTGACAGTTATTCTTTTCTCCTGAAGTGATGGTGTTACAATAGAGCCACTGATGAGGGGACGCTGAGGTTTTGCGCCACTGAGAGCCCACAGGAAGAAGGGTGGCAAATGTTAATTTGCAGATAAGGTTGGGTAGAGCCTCGCCTGTTCGTTTGCGCCATTATCCCCAAAGTTCTTTTTCGAAAGACAGCTGGACTTTGCTTCTTTTTTTTCCCCTTGAAAACGTTTCGCTTCTTAATCCAAGAAGCTTCTTCAGCTCTGGCTGAAGGGTGGAGGATGGAAGGATATATCTCCCTTGCAGTCGTGGGGCACTTTTGCTGATCCCATGTACCCCTTTATAATAACCTTAGTGAGACCACACGCCTGGAACACAGCATCCCGTTTTGGTCGCCACGTTATAAAAAAGATGGCGAGACTTTGGAAAAAGTGCAGACAAGAGCAACTGGGAGGATTAAAGGCCTGGAGGCTAAAACACATGAAGAACAGTTGCAGGAACTGGGTATGGCTAGTCTAGAGCAGGGGTCTCCAACCTTTTTGGATTGGCGGCCCGGTGGGAGAGGGAGGGGCAGGTGCCTTACGTGCGCATGCGCAAACATGAATGTGGACACACGGGCAGGCGCACATGCAAAAAAGCTGCGAGCATGCGCACCACGCAAACGGGGCTGCGAGCATGCGCACAAGGCTCTCAGCGACGGCGGCGTCTGTGTGAGGCTTGTGGTGCCGCCACTGCCAGACTCGCGGCGATGCTACCACCAGCGCTAGGATCGTGCCGCGGCCCGCAGCAATGTCACCCAGGTGCAAGGATCGCGCCGCAGTCTGCAGTGATGTGCCCCGGCACAACGCTCACGCCTCTGCCCCCGTGTGAGGATTGCTCTGCGGCCCACCTGCAGCTCCCTCCCTCTTACTTACTTTCCCTTTCCTTCTCCTTTTCTCTGGATCAAAATAGCCACGGAGCTGGTCCGTGTGAGGAGAAACCTGCATGTGGGCATTTTAAAACCCCTGCCTCCCTTGTCAGGGCCTCCGTTTCTCCCTCTATAAAATCTGTCATCGTATTAACTACCTGATTGGAAACCTGTTCTTTTCAAGCTGAGAGGTTTCTTCAAATGGAAGTTGAGGTGCCATAATTTTCGAGAGCTGAACTCAGAGCCCAAAGTTGCAGTTCCTCCTTCCCAACCGTGTCTGTCTGGCTACCCTTCTCCTTCCTGACATTTGTCATCCATGTAGACACCATGTGCAACCACCAGGAACATGGCTCCAGAAGTTGAAATGTTGAGGTTTAGAGGTCACGCCAGCTCCAGAGGTCGTCCAGTTTCTTCTAAGTTGTAGCTTTCTCCACCCAGGACCAAAATTATGAACAACAGGATTGAGCCGTCCACTCCGACAGAATTTCTCTGTTATCTGGGCAACGCATCCTCCAAGGAGAAAGCTCGAACCTTTGTGGTCCTCCTACATCTCAAGAACAAGCAGGTTTTGGCGAGATATTCGCGCACCTTTTTGTATCCAAACACCACCACGTACGAGCTGGCTGAGTAATATATGGAGGAGATCATGCCGTACAAGGTGCTCAAAAAGCCGTTCTCCATGTTGTTCCTTTGGTACCCCAAGACAATCGTGAGCCAGACCACGTCGTTCGAGATCCAGCAAACCACATAAATGGACAGCAAGGAAAGCAGGATTTTGGTGGCCTGGGCCGTATGTTTATTCCACCCACTTCCTGCGATGGAGGACGAAGCTTTGATAGTCCTGTGATGCTTCCAGAGAAGATCTATGATGAAACCGTTGAGGGTGATGACCAGCAGGATGAGGACCATGTCCAGGCTGATGGAGGCGTACGTACTAAATTTCATGTAGAAGCTGTCTGTAGATCTCAAGCAAGTAGAAGTAGCCAAGAAGGCAATTGTCTTATTTTTTTGATCTCCAATCTTCTCGTACTGCAAATAAGGTATTTGCAGGAGGACACTGACCACCCAACACCCGACGATGGTGCCGTTGACGTAGCATGCCTGATGCCTGTGGATGAAGGTCGTCCATCGGCAGTTGGGCCTTCGGATCTTGATGAGGTGGAGGAAGCTCAGGTTCTCCACCGACCAGATGCTGATCAGCCTGAGGGTGTGGTAGCTGTAGAGGAGGACCCTGCAGCCCTCCTCCCCAAAGACGCTGGTGCTGCTGAAGACCAGCATCCCGGGAATGGCTTTATAGCAGCAGAGGAAGAAGTTCACCAGACCCATGTTGACAATGATGCGGTCCAGAGGTTGGAGGGCTTTGTGGCGGATGGCGTGGGTCAGGAAGGCGAAGAGGACGATGAGGTTGCCGATCATGCCAACGAAGGAAGAGAAGTAGATCAGGATGGACGTGATGAACATGAAGTTGGAGGCCATGGTGGTCCATCTGCGTTTGCCTTCACACCCTCCAGATGTTCTCCTCCTTTGGCTCCAGAGATTGCGAGAGCTTAGATACGTCTCTTTTTCTTCTCACTTCACCTGTCCAGGAGGGTTTTCTCCGTTCAGCTCCAGAGATCAATTTTTTATAAGCTCTGCCTGTCTATCCACTCACAGCCACAGTTACTCTGCTGTTTGTCTAAGCAGCTATTATCTCAGTTTTTGAAAAGCCCGCAACTGATTGGCCAGAGATAGATTGGAAGTGTGCAAAGGGATACTGGCGAAGGGGAGGGAGAGGACCAAGGGGAGCAGAATGGCCTCTTCCGCCCATCACCCAAATCTCCATTCTGAGTTTTTTCCAGAAATGTTTGATTAATCGAGTACGGATCATTATATGGGAGCACACGGAATAACATTAAAACTTTGCAAAAAATTCAAATAAAAGAAATCTACTGTAAAATAAAGAGGGGATTACAGTTAGTCCTGGACTTACAACACTTCATTTAGCCATGACCATTTTTCACACTTACGACCATCGCAGCATCCCCTCCCTCCCTCCGTCCCTCCCTCCCAGTTTCTCAGAGTCCCCATTGGTTCTTACTTTCCCCTTCCTTCTCCTTTTCTGTGGATCAAAAAAGCCATGGAGCGTGTGAAGAGAAGCCTCTGTGTGGGCATTTTAAAACCCCTGCCTCCCTTGTCAGGGCCTCCATTTCTCCCTCTATAAAACCCATCATCGTATTAACTACCTGAGATATCTCTTCAAATGGAACTTGAGATGCCATAATTTTCGAGAGCTGAACGCAGACCCCAAAGTTGCAATTCCTCTTTCTCAACCATGTCTGTCTGGCTACTATTCTCCTCCCTGAAATTTGTCGTCCATGTAGACACCAGATGCAACCAGAAGGAACATGGCTCCAGAAGTTGAAATGAAAATAAGTCAGCAAGTGTTGTATTGCCTCTGTACAAATCGATGGTGAGACCACACTTGGAGTACTGTGTACAGTTCTGGTCACCGCACCTCAAGAAGGATATAATGGAACTGGAAAAGGTGCAAAAAAGGGCAACAAGAATGATCAAGGAAATGGAGCGCCTCCCTTATGAAACCAGATTGCAACGCCTTGGTCTCTTCAGCCTTGAAAGACGGCATTTAAGGGGTGACTTGATCGAAGTGTATAAAATCATGCATGGGATAGAAAAGGTGGATAGAGAAAAATTCTTTTCTCTATCACACAATACCAGGACAAGGGGGCACTCCCTAAAGCTTATAGCTAAGAAAGTGAGGACAAATAAAGGGAAATATTTCTTCACCCAGAGGGTCGTTGATTTATGGAATTCACTTCCTGAAGGGGTCGTGACAGCTGTCAGCCTTGACAGCTTCAAGGCAGGGCTAGATAGATTCATGGATGCAAAGTGTATTGGTGGTTATTAAAACGGATGTCCATGTGCCGCCTCTATGTTGGTTGAGGCAGGCAGGATTCCCTTGAGTGCCATTTGTTGGGGGTCAAGGGAAAGGGAGGGTTTTGCCTTCTCTTTCTGCTCAAGATCCCCATGTACATTTGGTGGGCCACTGTGTGACACAGAATGCTGGACTCGATGGGCTTTGGCCTGATTCAGCATGGCTCTTCTTATGTTCTTATGAGACAGTTCGAACCCTTGTCGTCCTCCTACATCTCAAGAACAAGCAGGTTTTGGCGAGATATCGACGTACCTTTTTGTATCCAAACACCACCACGTACGAGCTAGCAGAATAATATATGGAGGAGATCACGCAATGCAATGCACTCAAAAAGCTGTTCTCCAAGTTGTTCCTTTGGTACCCCAAGATGCTCATGAGCCAGACCACGTCGTTCGAGATCCAGCAAACCACGTAAATAGACAGCAAGGAAAGCAGGATTTTGGTGGCCTGGGCCGTATGTTTATTCCACCCATTTTCTGCAATGGAGGACGAAGCTTTGATCCTCCTGTGATGCTTCCAGAGAAGATCTATGATGAAGCCATTAAGAGTGATGACCAGCAGGATGAGGACTATATCCAGGCTGATGGAGATGTACGTGCTAAATTTAATGCAGAAGCTCTCTGTGGAGCTCAAGCAAGTCGAACTGGCCAAGAAGGCAATTGTCTTATTTCGTTGAAGTCTGGTCTTATCGTACTGCAAATAAGGGATATGCATGAGGACACTGACCACCCAACACCCGACGATGGTGCTGTTGACGTAGCGTGCCTGATGCCTGTGGATGAAGGTCGTCCATCGGCAGTTGGACCTTCGGATCTTGATGAGGTGGAGGAAGCTCAGGTTCTCCACCGACCAGATGCTGATCAGCCTGAGGGTGTGGTAGCTGTAGAGGAGGACCCTGCAGCCCTCCTCCCCAAAGACGCTGGTGCTGCTGAAGACCAGCATCCCGGGAATGGCTTTATAGCAGCAGAGGAAGAAGTTCACCAGACCCATGTTGACAATGATGCGGTCCAGAGGTTGGAGGGCTTTGTGGCGGATGGCGTGGGTCAGGAAGGCGAAGAGGACGATGAGGTTGCCGATCATGCCAACGAAGGAAGAGAAGTAGATCAGGATGGACGTGATGAACATGAAGTTGGAGGCCATGGTGGTCCATCTGCGTTTGCCTTCACACCCTCCCTATCCAGATGTTCTCCTCCTTTGGCTCCAGAGATTGCGAGAGCTTAGATATGTCTTCTTTTCTTCTCACTTCACCTGTCCAGGAGGGTTTTCTCACACTGGCAGCCACAATTACTCAGCTGTTTGTCTAAGCGGCTGTTATCTCAGTTTTTAAAAAGCCTGAGCACAACTGATTGGCCAGAGACAGATTGGAAGCGTGCAAAGGGATACTGGGGAAGGGGAGGAACGAAGGGGAGCAGAATGGGGTCTTCCACCCATCAATCTTCTCCATTCTGAGATTTTTCCCGAAATGTTTGATTAATTGAGTACGGATCATTATACGGGAGCACACGGAATAACATTAAAACTTTGCAAAAAAATTCAAATAAAAGAAATCTACTGTAAAATAAAGAGGAGATTACAGTTAGTCCTGGACTTACAACACTTCATTTAGCCAAGGCCGTTTTTCACACTTATGACCATCGCAGTATCCCCTCCCTCCGTCCCTCCCTCCCAGTTTCTCAGAGTCCCCATTGGTTCTTACTTTCCCCTTCCCCTTTTCTATGGATCAAAATAGCCACGGAGCGTGTGAAGAGAAGCCTCCGTGTGGGCATTTTAAAACCCCTGCCTCCCTTGTCAGGGCCTCCATTTCTCCCTCTATAAAACCCATCATCGTATTAACTACCTGGTTGAAAACCTGTCCTTTTCAAGCTGAGATATCTCTTCGAATGGAAGTTGAGGTGCCATAATTTTCGAGAGCTGAATGCAGACCCCAAAGTTGCAATTCCTCTTTCCCAACCATGTCTGTCTGGCTACCGTTCTCCTTCCTGAAATTTGTCGTCCATGTAGACACCAGATGCAACCACCAGGAACATGGTTCCAGAAGTTGAAATGTTGAGGTTTAGAGGCTACACCATCTTCAGAATTCATCCAGTTTCTTCTATGTTGTAGCTTTCTCCACCCAGGACCAAAATTATGATTGACAGTATTGAGTTGTCCTCTTCAATGAGAGCTTCTCCGTCATCTGGGCAACGTACCCTCCTAGGAGACAGCTCGAACCCTTGTGGTCCTCCTAAATCTCAAGAACAAGCAGGTTTCGGCGAGATATTCGCGCACCTTTTTGTATCCAAACACCACCACGTACGAGCTAGCAGAATAATATATGGAGGAGATCATTCCATACAAGGCACTCAAAAAGCTGTTCTCCAAGTTGTTCCTTTGGTACCCCAAGACGATCATGAGCCAGACCACGTCGTTTGAGATCCAGCAAACCACGTAAATAGACAGCAAGGAAAGCAGGATTTTGGTGGCCTGGGCCGTATGTTTATTCCACCCACTTCCTGCGATGGAGGATGAAGCTTTGATCTGCCTGTGATGCTTCCAGAGAAGATCTATGATGAAGCCGTTGAGGGTGATGACCAGCAGGATGAGGACCGTGTCCAGGCTGAGGGACATGTACGTGCTAAATTTAATGTAGAAGCTGTCTGTGGATCTCAAGCAAGTTGAACTGGCCAAGAAGGCAATTGTCTTATTTCGTTGAAGTCTGGTCTTATCGTACTGCAAATAAGGGATATGTATGAGGACACTGACCACCCAACACCCCATGATGGTGCCGTTGACGTAGCGTGCCTGATGCCTGTGGATGAAGGTCGTCCATCGGTAGTTGGGCTTTCGGATCTTGATGAGGTGGAGGAAGCTCAGGTTCTCCACCGACCAGATGCTGATCAGCCTGAGGGTGTGGTAGCTGTAGAGAAGGACCCTGCAGCCCTCATCCCCAAAGACTCTGGTGCTGCTGAAGACCAGCATCCCGGGAATAGCTTTATAGCAGCAGAGGAAGAAGTTCACCAGGCCCATGTTGACAATGATGCGGTCCAGAGGTTGGAGGGCTTTGTGGCGGATGGCGTGGGTCAGGAAGGCGAAGAGGACGATGAGGTTGCCGATCATGCCAACGAAGGAAGAGAAGTAGATCAGGATGGACGTGATGAACATGAAGTTGGAGGCCATGGTGGTCCATCTGCATTTGCCTTCACACCCTCCCTATCCAGATGTTCTCCAGAGATTGCGAGAACTTAGATACATCTCCTTTTCTTCTCACTTCACCTGTCCAGGAGGGTTTTCTCCGTTCAGCTCCAGAGATCAATTTTTTATAAGCTTTGCCTGTCTATCCACCCCACCTTTGCTGAGTTACTCGTAGCCACAAATACTTTGCTATTTGTCTAAGCGGCTGTTATCTCTCGCTTTGTTGAAAAGCCCTAGGAACGCAACTGATTGGCCAGAGACAAATTGGAAGTGTGCAAAGGGATACTGAGGGAGGGGAGGGAGAGGACTAAGGGGAGCAGAATGGCCTCTTCCACCCATCACCTGTCAATCTTCTCCATTCTGACTTTTTTTTTCCAGAATCCCACGATCCCACAGACGTGACCTCCATACAGATAGTCCTCACCGTACGACCTCAATTTGAGTCCCAAGCTGCCATACAAAAGACTAGTGTTTAATTAAAACAATTAAAAACAAACAAACAAAACACCCATGTATGGATTTTATAAGGATCAAAATGTGTTTGATAAGATTTCGTTGACCTCAGATGAGAAGTTGATTAAGAAAATGTATAATTTTTTGTTAATTTTAGATATGGAAAGTGAACAAGTGAAAGAAACAATGACAAGATGGGCAAAAAATTTTGGTTATAACATAGAAAAATGGCAAATGTTATGGGAGAGAAATTATGAATTGACAATGTCAACTTCATATAAAGAAAATCTGTATACAATGTTTTATAGATGGCACCTTCTACCAGCAAGATTAGCAAAAATGTTTAAAAATATGTCAGATAGATGTTGGAAATGTAAGCATAATACAGGCACGTATTATCATATTTGGTGGACATGCGAGAAGGCAAAGCTTTATTGGAAAAATATACATATGTGGTTAGAAAAAATATTGAATGAACAAGTGGATTTTAAACCTGAACTTTTTTTATTAGGCATCATGCCTGAAAAGACTAATAAGCAGAAATTATATTTAACTCTACATATTACCACAGCAGCAAGAATAATTTTCGCACAATATTGGAAGAATGAAGCTTTGCCATCAGAGGAAGAAATAAGGGAGAGCCTTTTCTGTGGGGGCACCGACGATGTGGAACGAGCTCCCCCCGGAACTCCGGACGTGTCATGATCTCCGCACCTTCAGAAGAGAGTTGAAGACTCATCTCTTCAATCAAGCCGGCCTGGCCTAGATCTCCTCGGGTTTTAAATTTTTAAACAAGGCTGTTCGGGTTTTAGAATTGGGTTTTTAACAGGTTTTGTATTAACAGCCTTGTATTTATTTAATTTAATTTAATTTTAAATATTTATTGTTTTATATGTTTTTATTGGGTTGTAAACCGCCCCGAGTCCTACGGGAGAGGGGCGGTATAGAAGTTTAATAAATATAAATATAATATAATATATAATATAATATAATCAGGAAGACTTTGGAATGTGCAGAGATGGACAGATTAACTATGAGGCTGAAAGACAAAGAAGATACAGACTATTATCAAATTTGGAATCTTTTTTACACTTGGTTAGAGAAAAGAAGCAAGGATTAGGAATTGAACATGTATTAGTTTAGCAAATTTCAGACAACTTGTTGATTGGAAAAATTAACATATAAGGGAAAAAAATTAATAAAAAAGATTGATATAAAAAAAACAAAAAAAAACCCCCATTTGGTGAGCAGGTTTTAGAACCTGCTTTTGAAAAAGAATAGAAAAGAACAAAGGCGAAGGAACTCTGCCGGTTGGATGGCAGCCTGCCCGTGTGCTCCTGTCCTTCACTCCCTTCCCAGCTGGCCACGTTTTGTGGCTGCCCTGAAAAGCTAGTTCCAGGTAGTCCTCAGGTTATGACCACCATCGAGCTCCAAAGATCTGTCGCTAAGCAAGACCGTGGTTAAGTGAATTTTGCCCCGTTTTAGGACCTTCCCTGCCACCGTCGTGTTAAGTGAATCACTGCCGTTATGAAGTTAGGAACACGGTGGTTGTGAATCTGGCTTCCCCATTCATTTTACTTGTCAGAAATTTACAACAGTTGATCACATGACCTTAGGACACAATAACGGCCATAAGTATGAATCAGTTGCCAAGCACCGTAATTTTCATCACGTGACCACGGGGAGGGTGCCACGGTCATAAGTATGAAAAATAGTCCTAGGTCATTTTTTTTCAGCGCCGTTGTGACTTCAAATGGTCGCTAAACAAAGCGAGGGGAGTGAGGTCTACCTATACAGCAGCATCCCATAATAGGAGACAGGTGCACCCCTCGCTTCGCAGACTGACAAACTCAGCTTAAAGCCAGCCCTAACTGAGGCTTACTAAATCAGGGCTTTTCAACCTTTTCATCCATCGTGCCACTTTTAGGATACGGCAACATCCGAGGACCACCAGTCGCCTGGCAAGGTGTCAAAAACTGGATGACCAAATCAAAAACAAAAACAGAAAAAAGTGATAAAGTACAGGTAGTCCTCAACTTACAACAGTTCGCTTAGTGACTGTTGGAAGTTACAATGGCACTGAAAAAAGCCCCCCCCCAGCCACAGCCGAGCAAGACACCTGCCTGTCCACCCGGCGGCGCTCTTCCTCCTGTCCGAGGTTTTCATTGTTGTGAGCATTTCTGTTGAGGATTGGCAGAGGGGACGGGGTGGGGGAGTGTTTGGTTTTTATTCCCTCCCGTCTGTTGGGTGGTTGCAGCAGGTTTTGGTCACGTCACATGACCCTGGGACACTGTGACCGTCATAAATATGAATCAGTGGCCAAGCATCTGAATGTAAATCACAAGACCCTGGAGATGTTGCAACATTCCAGCTGATCGGCGCTTCTTCAGGGCTCAGCAGAAGCGCCAGGATCAGCGCCGAGCTCCAGCTGGAGCCTGGCGCTGATCCTGGCGCTTCTGCTGAGCCCTGACAGCCCCAAAGAAGCGCCGATCAGCTGGAAAGCGGCACTGATCCTGGCGCTTCCGCTGAGCCCTGACAGCCCTGCAGCTCCAGCCGTCTCTCGCTCAGGCTTGTGCGGTGCTGCCACCGGTTCAGCTCATTCCCCTCCCCCACTACCACTTTTCTAGGATGATCGCGTACCACTTGCCAGGTGCCCATGTACCACAGGTGGTACCCGTACCACTGGTTGAAAAGCCCTGCTCTTAATCAGAAGTCCCCAACCTTTTTCGGCCATGAGCACACGCACGACACAAGCAGGGCGACACTAGTGCCCACCTGATACTTGCTAGCCCTGCCTTGTTTTCGTCGTGCGGGCGCTAGCATCCCCCCGTTTTCGCTGTGCAGTGCCCCGTTTTCGCCACGGCACTAGCGTGAGTGGGGATGACTGCACGCACGCACACATGCGTGCAGTGGCCAGTCTGTCCTGTGGCCTGGTGGCCAATAGGCCACGGCCCGGTAGTGGGCTGTGGCCTGGTAGGTTGGGGACCCCTGCCCTAAATGAAAGATTGCAGTGATACGGGAATGTCCTTTACAGTCTTTGATTCTGGTGCCATCTAGTGGCAATTGCTAGGTTTTACATACAGGGACATATTTGTCTCTCTGTGTGTGTGTGTCAGGTAAGCCTCGATTGATGGTCATAATTGAGCCTGACAATTGTGGTAGTTAAGTTGTGATGGTTGTAAAGCAGCTTGCCAAGTGAAGGAGCTTGGTTTTGCAACTTTTTTGTGGCGCTGGTTGAACAAATGCAGCTGTCGGTTGCCAGGAGCCAGAATAACACAGCTCATTGAACAGGGCTCTTCAAACTTGGCCCTTTTATGACTTGTGGACTTCAACTCCCAGAATTCCTTAGCCAGTGTGCATGCTGGCTGGGGAATTCTGGGAGTTGAAGTCCACCAGTCATAAAAGGGCCGAGTTTGAAGACCCGTGATATAGACTTTAAGAGGAGTGGACTTCAACTCCCAGAATTCCTCAGCCAGCGTGCCTGGCTGAGGAATTCTGGGAGTTGAAGTCCACAAGTCATAAAAGGGCCAGGTTTGAAGAGCCCTGTCATAGAACATCAATCAAGCAGAGAAGCAACTTAGAACAAAGAATTTCCTGACAGTGGAACGACTTGCCTCCAGAAGCTGTGACTGCTCCAACACTGGAAATTTTTAAGAAGAGACTGGACAGCCATTTGTCTGAAATGGTATAGGGTTTCCTGCCTGAGCAGGGGGTTGGACTAGATGACCTCCAAGGTCCTTTTCTTCCAGAGCCATCGTTCTGTCTGGCTCTCCTCTTCAATAAACTGCAACCTTCTTTCTAAAGCAGTCGTCATGTTGTTTATTCCCGGCTTGGACTGGACCCTGATGAAGATTTTTCCTTCAACAGTCCCTCCCAAGTCTGTTATTCTGTTCTGTTCTATTCTAAACATAGAATCATAGGGCTGGAGGTCATCTAGTCCACCCTCCTGCTCAAACAGAAGACTTTATACCATTCTGGAAAAATGGCTGTCCAGTCTCTTCTTAAAAACCTCCAGTGTTGGAGCATTCACAACTTCTGGAGGCAGGTTGTTCCACCGGTTGATTGTCCTCACTGTCAGGGAATTTCTCCTTAGTTCCTGGTTGGGTCTCCCTCTGATGAACTTCCACCCATTACAAATCAGAAAGTTATATTTATTTACACATGTATTTGTTTATTATTCACAAGAATATGTCATCATAAATGAGATCGATTATTTACAGCTTGGGAGAAAAGGCATTTAAAGACAATTTTTAAAAAAATATCCCCAACAGATGAACACAAAACACGAGATGTGATTTGATTCATCTTGGGAGGGAACGCCTACAATAGAAACCTCAAAGAGTGATTAATTCTTGGTAGGGGGAGGCGGGTCAGTATTCAGAATTTTCTGTTAGGAATTTAAAGCAATGAAAGAATGAAAGCCAGGTCTGTTATTCCAAGTCCTTTATTCTTTTATTTTATTTTTTCCCAGCCGAAGCAAAAAACACCCTTCAACTGAGTCAAATTTGCATGGCTGGTGATTGTGCACAGGCGTCTACATATTGTCAACCACAATATTTATTTATTTTCCTGTTGATTGATTCAGTCCCATGAAATATTGTATTTACTTACTTATCATTCTACCGAGCAAACCTTTCTTTTGAAAGCACCTGACAGATAGCCAGACTCGCTGGCTGATTTATTATAAATCACCTAATTATAAATACTGCTCCTGTTTGTTGCTCCCGTTCCTCGTGTCCATCGCCCACGAACGTTATGTGTGAGATGCAATATGATGTCCTTTCATATGATATGGTCCTTCCGTGTATTACATGCATGCTAAATTGTATGGCGGAAGGCTAAAACATATGGCGAACGCTGGCGGGAACTGTGTGTATGTCTAGTTTAACGAAGAGAAGGATGAGGGGGGACATGATAGCAGTCTTCCAATATCTCAGGGGCTGCCCCAAAGAAGAGGGAGTCAAGCTGTTCTCCAAAGTGCCTGAAGGCAGGACAAGAAGCGACGGATGGAAACTAATCAAGGAGAGAAGCAACCCGGAACTAAGGAGAAATTTCCTGACAGTGAGAACAATTAACCAGTGGAACAGCTTGCCACCAGAAGTTCTTGGGTGCTCCATCGCTGGAGGTCTTCAAGAAATGATTGGACAACCGTTTGTCAGGGATGGTATCAGGACTTCTGCCTTAGGCACGGGGTTGAACTAGATGACCTCCAAAGTCCCTTCTCAGCCCTAGCTGGGATGGATCCCAATACTCAACTAATTGATGAAGCTACCCAGCTGGTCTTGCTAGGGTGATAATGACAAATCTGGAGGATGTTGTATCGGACAAAACTCCCCCATATGGTCCGGAAGCAGATTGACATCTAATAAATAAATTTGCTTTTTTTTTTTTCAATCAAGCTTCGGAAGGTTTTGGCAGATGGTGGGTGGGTGGGAGAAAGAGAGAGCTTTTTCACATTGCGATGCCATCGTGATGGGAGCGTTCCTCCGCGGATAAATTTACAGGAGGTCCTTTCAAAGACAGTTTGGTTTCGATTGCTTTGTTTTAGGTTAGATTAGATTGGATAACCTTTATTGTCATTTTTTTCCCTGTGGGCACAATGGCACACATTAAAAATGAAATTTAGTTGCTTCCTCTCAAAGCGTACACCTACATAACACACATTTAAAACATGCTATATACAACATTGGCAAATGGACGGGGGAAGAAATGGAGGTAGTGACAGATTTTATCTTCCTGGGCTCCAAGATCACCGCAGATGGAGACTGCAGCCAAGAAATTATAAAAGACGCTTGCTCCTGGGGAGGAAAGCTACGGCAAATCTAGACAGCATTACTAAAAGGCAGAGATGTCGCCCTGCCAACAAAAGTGCGTATAGTCAAGGCCATGGTTTTCCCAGTTGCAATGTAGGGCCGTGAAAGTTGGACCCTAAGAAAGGCTGAGCGCCAAAGAATGGAGGCCTTTGAACTCTGGTGCTGGAGAAGACTCCTGCGAGTCCCCTGGACTGCAAGGCGATCCAACCGGTCGGTCCTGGAGGAGATCAACCCTGACTGCTCTTTAGAAGGCCAGATCCTGAAGTTGAAACTCAAGTCCTTTGGCCACCTAATGAGAAGGAAGGACTCACTAGAGAAGAGCCTGATGATGGGAAAGATGGAGGGCAAGAGAAGAAGAAGGGAACGACAGAGAATGAGGTGGCTGGATGGAGTCCCTGAAGCAGGAGGCGGGAGCTTCAATGGACTCCAGAAGATGGTAGAGGACAGGAAGGCCTGGAGGAACGTCGTCCGTGGGGTCGCGATGGGTCGGACACGACTCTGCAACTAACAACAACAACATATACAACCTATGTATAGACCTACACCCTCACATATAAGTAACATATAAATATTGTTCCCTGTCCATCTTGAATACGTAACGGAAGGAGGAAGCTTGAGAGTTCACAAGGTTAATTAATTTAATTTAATTTAATATTCACATTTATATGCTGCCCTTCTCGGAAGACCCAGGGCGGCTCACAACAAGATACAACAACAATTTTAAAATTAACCACACTCATACCACATACAATACACATAATGCTGTATGGAACGAAACTGTGGCTGAATCTGGACGTTCTGAATCTGGATGTTCCACCAGGAGGCTTTTCTCCAGCATGACTCCTTTCTGTGAATCGGTTTAATTTCTCCGGAACAAAATATTTTCTCATTTTCTTCCTTGTATTTCTGGGCAGAGAGTCCTCTTTCAGCTGGTCTACACAATGAAAAACAAACAAACAAACCCATATGTTAGCGGCACAGGCAAATCACACCATCCTCGCTTTACAACCATTCCTGTAGGCCCCTTTTGAAGTTACAACGGCACGGGGAAAAAAGTGACTGATGACGGTTTTTCACGCTGAACAACCGTCGCAGCGTCCCCGCGGCCACGCGATCAACATTTGGCCGCTTGGCAATTCGTTCCTATTTACGACGGTTGCAGCGTCCTGGGGGTCACGTGATTTCCCCTCCCTGTTGCGACCTTCCGGCATGCAGAGTCAATGGGGGGTGTGTGGAAAGTCGGCTTCGCTTAACAACTCCATACTTTAACAGCTGCAGTGATTCACTTAACAACTGGGGCCAGAAAGGTGGTGAACTGGGGCGAAGCTGACCTAGCAAGATCCATTTGGGGCTCAAATGGAGTCATAAGTTGAGGATTACATGTAATAATCTATACCAGCGATGGCGAACCTTTGAGAGACCGAGTGCCCAAACTGCAACCCAAAACCCACTGATGCATCGTCGGGTGCCGGGTGGGTGTGGCCCATTGGCTGGGTGTGGCCTATTGGGTGGGCGTGGCTGCAATGGTCACGGCAGACTGGGTGGGACTAAAAAGTTCAATCAATCAATTCCAACTTTGCAAGATCTTTTTCCCCACGAGAAGTTGAAATTGACTGATTGAACCTTTTTTTTTTTTTTGCACACAGCGGCGGAGGCCTAAAGCGAAAAGGTTTTATGGAACCAGATAAGAGAAACACCAATCAAACAAAGTGTAACAGGAGTATAGTTGAGGCTAGACGCGAGGAGTGGAAAAAGGCTTACTAATTCAGACGTTTTCAATGACTAATACTTAGTATTGTATATCAGGTGCCATGATGATTGCTGCATAATATGTTTTTATGTTCAATGTTGATTGTTTTAATAAAAGAATTTTATATTAAAAAAAAAACAAAAAACCCAGCTGAAGGCCCAGGACTGGGGCGACGGCGCGTGCGCCCACAGAAAGGGCTCTGCGTGCCACCTCTGGCACCCGTGCCATAGGTTCGCCACCACTGATCTATAATGTAATAATAATAAAAGTTGGAAGGGACCTTGGAGGTCATCTAGTCCAACCCCCTGCTGAGGCAGGAAACCCTCTACCATTTCAGACCAACGGCTGTCCAGTCTCTTCTTAAAAACTTCCAGTGTTGGCGCATTCACCGCTTCTGGAGGCAGGTGGTTCCACTGGTTAATTGTTCTAACTGTCTTCCAGTGTCGTAAGTTTTTCTCTTCAGTTGAGCCTGGAATAAATGAAAAGAAGGATGCAACGAGATGCTTTGATCTAGCCGGCCGAAATACAGCAAGACGCTCAATGGAATCTTCAAATTAATCCGTCGTTGTTGCCAACTGTTAAAACCTGCCACCCACCCTCCAGAGCCCAGTGGCTATTTTTTAATGTGCTAAATGGGTGAGTTAGAATATCTCGCGCGGTGGGAAACCGAGAGAAATCAGCCTGATCTCACGCTAAAAAAAAAAATGCAGCCTTTTGCATCTTTCCCGCACAGCTTGAAAAGCAGCATGGTTTCCAACGCCGGGAAAGAGATCGGCTTTCTAGCTGCTCAAGGTAGAAAGAGAACTGCAGCCTCGGGAGAAGAGGCTGGAAGCAGGGTTTGCAAGCGGTCCGTTGCTCTTGAAAAAAAAAATATTGTTTTATTTTGTTTGTTCTTAATCTATGTATCTGTATCCTGCCTTTCTCATTGTTTATAAATTACTTAAGGGGGAGAACATACCGAATACGCCTTCGTCTTCCTGTTTTTCCTAGAAAAACAACCCTGTGAGGTGGGTTGGGCTGGGAGAGAGGGACTGGCCCCAAGTTATCCTACTCATTTTCAGGCACTAGAATTCACCGTCACCTGGTGATTGAGCAAAAGTCACCCGACCGGCTTTCATGCCTAAGGCAGGACTAGAACTCACCGTCAACTGGTGATTGGCCCATAGTCACCCAGCCAGCTTTCATGCCTAAGGCAGGACTAGAACTCACCGTCTCCTGGTGATTGGCCCAAAGTCACCCAGCCGGCTTTCATGCCCAAGGCGGAACTAGAACTCACAATCTCCTGGTGATTGGCCCAAAGTCAACAGCTGCTTTTATGCCTAAGGCGGGACTAGAACTCACAATCTCCTGCTGATTGGCCCAAAGTCACCAGCTGCTTTCATGCCTAAGGCAGGACTAGAACTCACCGTCAACTGGTGATTGGCCCAAAGTCACCAGCTGCTTTCATGCCTAAGGCGGAACTAGAACTCACAATCTCCTGATGATTGGCCCAAAGTCACCAGCTGCTTTCATGCCTAAGGCAGGACTAGAATTCATCAGGTCGTAAAAGATGATCACATGACACACACCCCGGGACGCCGCAACCGTCATAAATAGGAACTGGTTGCCGTTTGAATGTCATGTGAATTTTGATCCCATGGGGATGCTGCAAGAGTCGTTAAGTGTGGGAAAACGGGTCATAAGTCGCTTTTTTCAGCGCTGTTGTACCTCCGAATGGTCACTAAATGTGTAGTTGTAAGTTGAGGGTTAACTGTATGTAATTCCCCCACACACACACACGCATTTGGCATCGTAGTCTTAATTTCTGGGTTGACCTGAGCTAAGCAGTCCCTTTGGCTATAAGAACATAAGAACATAAGAAGAGCCCTGCTGAATCAGGCCAAAGCCCATCGAGTCCAGCATTCTGTGTCACACAGTGGCCCACCAATTGTACATGGGGATCTTGAGCAGAAGAGAAGGCAAAACCCTCCCTTTCCCTTGACCCCCAACAAATGGTACTCAAGGGAATCCTGCCTGCCTCAACCAACATAGAGGCGGCACATGGACATCCGTTTTAATAACCACCGATACACTTTGCATCCATGAATCTATCTAGCCCTGCCTTGAAGCTATCAAGGCTGACAGCTGTCACGACCTCTTCTGGAAGTGAATTCCATAAATCAACGACCCTCTGGGTGAAGAAATATTTCCCTTTATTTGTCCTCACTTTCTTAGCTATGAGCTTTAGGGAGTGGCCCCTTGTCCTGGTATTGTGTGATAGAGAAAAGAATTTTTCTCTATCCACCTTTTCTATCCCATGCATGATTTTATACACTTCGATCAAGTCACCCCTTAAACGCCGTCTTTCAAGGCTGAAGAGACCAAGGCGTTGCAATCTGGTTTCATAAGGGAGGCGCTCCATTTCCTTGATCATTCTTGTTGCCCTTTTTTGCACCTTTTCCAGTTCCATTATATCCTTCTTGAGGTGCGGTGACCAGAACTGTACACAGTACTCCAAAGTGTATATTCCGCCTCATTCTGAGATTTAAGAGCTCACGCTCTCTAACCAAATCAGCTCTCGCGGTTTCTTCAGGTTTTCCTTTCCCTGCGCAAGAGGCTTCTGGTTTTCCGCTTTATTCCCGGGCGGCTTGAGAATCCCTCTGCACTTTCTCTAAGAAGAAATCGGAATGCTATTGCAGGAGATGGCAAGAGGGACGAGTGGCTGGCATCTTTCCATCTCTTCGAAGCTTCCCTCCCTGTCCATATTTACGAGTCAGAGGAAGCTCTGAGGAAGAAACAAGACAAGAAATTAGACAAACCCCCCCCCACAAAAAAAACCACACAAAAAAAC
Organism: Bothrops alternatus; assembly: GCA_034064705.1. NCBI lineage: Eukaryota > Metazoa > Chordata > Lepidosauria > Squamata > Viperidae > Bothrops > Bothrops alternatus. The sequence goes on from JARGCV010000847.1 coordinate 37,747, forward strand.
CAGAAAACTCGCATTCACAACTTGACCTTGGTTTGGCTTGCCAAGCGTCAGTTTAATCTTGCTGCCGGTTAAAAGGAAAAAAAAAAAAAAACGGCGATTGATAGTTTTTGCAGGAAATAGGTTATTTATTTATTTATTATTTAATTTGATTTGTATGCCGCTCCTCTCCGGAGACTCGGAGCAGCTCACAACATATACAAAACATCAAAATATTAAAAAGAGACACCCAACACACGTACACCTTTCGAAACAACAACCCACAATCATCCCCAGGCCTGCCGGCAAAGATAAGTTTTAAGGTTCTTCCGGAAGGCCGGGAGAGTGGGGGAAACGCGGACTTCAGGAGGCAGTTGGTTCCAGAGGGCGGGCGCCACAACAGAGAAGGCCTTCCCCCTAGGACCCGCCAGACGACATTGTTTCGCTGACGGGACCCGGAGGAGGCCGACCCTGTGCGCTCTCACCGGTCGTAGGGAAGTATGTGGCAGAAGGCTGTCCCGTAAGTATGTCTGGATGAATGAAAAGAAGAACCGGGGTGGGGTGGGGTGACATGATAACAGTCTTCCAATATCTGAGGGTTTGCCCCGGGGGGGGGTCAACATGTCCCAAAGCACAAGAAGGCAAGACAAGGAACAACGGATGAAAACTCATCAAGGAGAGAAGCAACCTGGAACTCAGGAGGAATTTCCTGACAGTCAGGACAGTTAGCCAGTGGAACTGCTTGCCACCAGAACTTGTGGGGGCTCCATCACTGGAGGTTTTTAAGAAGCGACTGGACAGCCATTTGTCTGGAATGTTATAGGGTGTCCTGCTTGAGCGGGGGGGCTGGACTAGAAGACCTCCATGGTCCCTTCCAGATCTGTTATTCTATGTTATTGAACTAACATTCTCTTTCTCTCTCCCTCCCTCCCTTTCTTTCTCCTTCTCTTTCTCCTTTCTCCTTCTCCTTCTCTTTTCTCTTCCTCCTCTTCCTCCTCTTTTCTCCTCCTTCTATTTCTCCTTCCCTTCCTTTGTCTATTTTTCCTCCTCCTTCTCCTCCTCCTCCTCCTTCTCTTCCTTTCTCCTCCTCCTCCTTCTATTTCTCTTTCCCTTTCTCCTGCTTCTATTTTTCCTTCTCCTTCTTCTCCTCCTTCTCCTTGTATTTCTCTCTCTCTCTCTTTCTCTCTCCAATCGTCCTTCTCTTCCCTCGCCAACTAAAACGCACCATTTTAACTCTGAATGTAATGATTTAATTTCACACTTCTTACTCGTAACGGTTGCCTCAGCTGGATTGTTCCCCTTGTTCCCCACTTCTCCATTCCTGGGGAGGGGGCATTTATTTAATTAACATGACCTTTTCCTGAAATTATTAAAGCCTGCATTGGGAAATAGGGCTGAAAAAGACCGAGCGGCCTAATGTGGGCAAACCTAACAGGCGATCCTGCCTAGGAAACAAGCAGAATTAAGCATTGTTGTTAAGGAGAAAAAAAAATAATCTGGATAGGAGCGTGCACAGTCTTATTGTGCAAGATAACCCAGGAGTAAACACAATAAACAGTGGTCTATATTAAATGGTGGTTTATCTTACACTATCTACAATATCACACACTTGCTAATACAGCGGGATCCTACAAACCACAATTACAGCAGGAAATGGAAGAGAGAGAACAATCAGCAGAGCCTTCCTTTTATACAAAACTCAGCTGGCTCTTAAAGGGACAAAGACACTGCTGAGACATTCCCGTCCTTACATCCTACATCTCACATTACATAAGCTGGTTAGCCACTAAATCATTACCTTGACACGCTACTTGGAGATAGCAGAAGGGAAGAGAAAGAACTGGAGAAAAAAAAATATCTCAAAATACAAAGACCTGCAAATAGAAAAACTTTGGGCCAAAGAAAATAAAGGTAGCACCAATACAATACAGGCAGGCCTCAATTTGCAAGCCATTGATTTAGCGACCGTTTGAATTTGCAAGTTGGAGGTCTTCTAGTCCAACACCCTGCTCACCCAGGAAGCCCTATTAGGGTTAGGGTTAGGTCTCCATGAACTCATAGAGCAAAATGGACATCGCCAACAATCTCGGAGTGCTTGGGTATGGTTAGGAGGGCACTGCCTTTTCTAGGCTGCCCTAACTATGTTTCCTGGTAAAATACATGGGAAAATCCCATTGGAGGAAAATTCCACTTAGGGTTAGGGTTAGGTCACCATGAACTCATAGAGATGGTGTCCAAGTGGTGCCCTAGTTGTTTTGGGATTGCACCCAAGGCGCCTATTACTATTGGTACTTTATTATTATTGTTGTTATTGTTATTGTTATCATTAACCGCCGGGAACACCCCCAGCCACTTTATGCCATCCACAGTCAACTTAGATTTTGACATCCTGACCCTTTTCTCGACTTCCCCAATTCTTTGTCTCCTACTTCTACTGTCTCCTGGTATATTTTGTGGAGAGCCTTGGCTCCGACGGGCAGCTGCACACTCCTCAAAACGTTTCTTCATTTGACATTGCTGAGTTCCAGCCTGACATTCAGGTCCAGTGAGGCAGAAAGGCAATTGTTGTTCACCTGGAAATCCAGGTCCTTCTGGGAAACAGCTGATACTTTATTTAGCTCAACAAACAAATGTAGGCAATTGTTTTTAAGGGACTGTGTGTGTGTGTGTGTGTGTGTGTGTGTGTGTCAGGCTTAAAGGAACATGCCTTCCTTGAATTACCTTTAGGTGTGTGAGAATTCCTCCTTCTCCTTCTCCTTCTCCTTCTCCTCCTCCTTCTCCTTCTCCTTCTCCTTCTCCTCCTCCTCCTCTCCACAAACCCCACTCCCTTCACTGATGATGTTACCTAGTTGGGTCATGAAACATCTGCAAGAAAACTATCAAGTTCAGAGAGCACCAAAGACCCCACAGTCGACCTCCTCCTCCTCCTCCTCCTCCTCCTCCTCCTCCTCTCCACAAACCCCACTCCCTTCACTGATGATGTTACCTAGTTGGGTCATGAAACGTCTGCAAGAAAACTACTAAGTTCAGAGTGCACCAAAGACCCCACAGTCGTCGTCGTTGTCATTGCCCTCCTCTTCCTCCTCCTCCTCTTCCTCCTCCTCCTCCTCCTTCTCCTCCTCCTCCTCCTCTTCCTTATTAATTAAAAAAAGCCTATGATTAAACCAGCAGCCTTTTTATTGACGGCATATTTCTTAGACTACATGAGGTTTCATGCTTAATTTGTAGACAAGCAGGCCCTATAAGGAAAGAATACAAAACATAACAAACACACACACACATACACATAACAATGCTCCTTTGGTGACCTTTCAGGTGATGGCTTTTTTCTCCGTTTGCAAAAGAATTAGATAATTGATCTGAAAGGGAACAGCTCCCTGAAACCACAATTGTGAGCCGCCCTGAGTCTTGGGAGAAGGGCGGCATATAAGTTTAATAAATAATAATAATAATAATAATAATTGCAAAAAGGTTTGGAAGAATCCGAACCAACCAACGCTATAAATGATAGGACGTTGTCATTGTTGACAGCAGTGATGATACAACACACCCGCAGTCCTCAACTCCTGATAAACAGCCGACCCCAGAATTTCTGTGGCTAAGCAAGGTTTAGCGAGCCCTGCTCCATTTTACGATCTTTCTTTTTTTTTTTTTTTTTTTTGCCACGGTCCTTGAGCGAATCCATGCAGTCGTTCGGCGAACCCAGCTTCCTCCGACGACTTTGCTTGTGGGAAGCTGGCTGGGAAAGTCACAAACGAAGATCAGGTGACCTCAGGATGCTGCAACCCTCACAATTCCATCTCAGTTGCCAAGGGCCAGAATTTGGAGCGCATGATGCCGGGGAGGCCGCAACGGTCGTAAGTGCAAGGACTGATCGTAAATTGCTTTTTTTAAAAAACAAAAAACAAAAATGCCATTGCAATTTCGAACGGCCGCTAAATGAACCGTGATGAGTTGAGGACTACCTGTATCACGTATGATTGTGTCGGGCTTTGCACTGGTAGGGATAAATATAATTTCGCTTGAATGCAATCTTCAATCTAGATTCTTTATCGGGAGTTTAAGGGAGACGAAAACCGGACACCTCTGTTCTCCCTAATATTCTTAGTTCTCCTGTAAGGACCCACTTCAACTAACCACCCAAGAAAGCAGAACTCTTGAAACAGGTGTGAGAAGTCAGCCCCCCCGCCCCCACAGAGAAGGAAATATTAAAAGGGCAGAAAAATATATTTCCTAAGGATCTTGAAGAGGCAGAAAAGCATGGCCCGTTTTTCTTAATAGCCCCAAGTCTCCCTCCCCGGAGCAGAAACCAGCTCTGTAGAAATGTAAACCATTCAGGAAGGTTGAAGCTAGAAGATTAGGAAGACTAATAATAATAATAATAATAATAACTGCAAGAAATATCATTTGCCTGTAAGCAAGAACTGGTGGGATCATAAAATAGAGAAAGTCACAGAAAATGATAAAATTAAACTGCTCTGGGACTTCAGAATTCAAACAGACAAGCACTTGCAACAAAACACCCCAGACTTCACAATTGTTGATAAGAAAGACAAAAAAGTCTGGATAGTGGACGTGGCAGTGCCTGGAGACAGCAGAAGAGACGAGGAAGAACTGGAGAAGATCACAAAATACAAAGACCCACAAATAGAAATAGAAAGACTGTGGCAAAGGCAAGCAAGGGTAGTACCAATAGCAATAGGCGCCTTGGGTGCAATCCCAAAACAACTGGAGTGCCACTTGGACACCATCATCGGCATTGACAAATTTGCCATTAGTCAATTGCAAAAGGCAGCCTTACTAGGAACTGCTTTCATCCTGCGACGAGATCCCAGGTCCTGGGTAAGGACTCGATAGGTAGACAAAAAGGCCAAATCCAGTCTGAACAGCTGGCTGACTGTGCGATGATTAATAATAATAATAATAATAAGTTTTATTTTCTGGTTTTTTTACTTCTGACAAATGTGAGAACTTCACTTCGCACTTCAGATGCTTCTCATAAAGCCTTGTCAGGACCCTGAATTTCATCCTTAATGTGATTTTATTTTTTGAGCTCGGCTATGACAGCAAGGGCTTGGGGGTGGATGATGGGTTTTCAGGTCACTTAAGGCCTCCAATAAGATATGAATATTCCAGATTTACAGTGGGTGATTGTGTCACGCCAAATCCCAAGGGTTGAAGTGATATCCAAGAGACCTCCCTCATTGCGGCTCGTCCTCCACTTACGACAGTTTGTTTAGTGACCGTTCAAAGTGGTAATGGCACTGAAAAGTTATTTGTGGTCGTTTTTCACACAATAATAATAATAATAATAATAATAATAATAATAATAATAATAATAATAATAATAATAATAATAATAAAGTTGGAAGGGACCTGGGAGGTCATCTAGTCCAGCCCCCTGCTCAGGCAGGAAACCCTATACCATTTTGGACAAATTAAAATCTACATACCCCACCCAAACTCTAAGACAGGACATAATAGGATTAACCCACAGATGCCAAGGGGGCACAGGTCAAAATACATGACACAGGAAATACAACGGAACAGGAAACAACTTCAAGAGCCCCAGAGGGTATAAAACCCCACTCCCTACATGTGCTCGCTCTCTCTCTCTCTCTTTTCTCCCAGAGCCATCTTTCTGCCTGGCATCTCCTCTTCAATAAACTGCAGCCTTCTTCCTAAAGCAGTCCCCATGTTGCTTATTCCCGGCTTGGACCGAACCAGAATGAAGATTTTTCCTTCGACACAGGCATCGTCTCCAAAGGACACTTTTATTAAGGGTTAGTGACAGTAAGGAAGTCAAGGAGAGGTCTGGGGAAAAAATCCCGCTTCAAAGGTATAGTTCAATTAGCCATATTCCTCCTCCCTCCCAGAGTCATTTGAAATCCAGCCAATCCACAGGTGGCAATGATGCGTGGGTAACTGGCGCAGTTGGCGCGCGTCTCAAGGTCTTTCTCCGTAACCATCGCCCCGATAAGGGAGACACCTTCCTTGCTCAAAGGGATGGAGGCAGGAGATGGAAAGTAGAAAGCGGAAAATACAAGCTAATGCAAAGCTCCCCCCCCAGCAGAATGGCAAGCCCCAAAAGTAGAATATAGATGCAAGGTAAAGAATAAAGTTTTGGTGACCTGATATCTTCATTCCTTCAGGGACAAGCAGGGCCCAAAGCTCCTCATTCAATGTCCCCGTCACATTTGCAGAAAGCACCAAAGCAGCTGTAGAGAATCCCCTACTTGGTCCCCCTCTGGGGAGGAAAAGTCACCACTAGGCGATCGCAAAAAAAAACCTTTGGAAATTGGGTCAATAACGAACGTCGCTTTCATTGGGATCTTCGTTTTCCCACCACGACATTAAGTGTTATTCATGCGATGAGAGCGTTGGTACGAATGAGTAGCTTTTGTGGACTGACCTGGAAAAGAATCTACGGTAATTGTGGGCATCCTGGGTGCTCTCTGAGCTGGGTGGTTTTCTTGCAGACGTTTCATTACCAAACTAGGTAACATCATCAGTGCTAGAAGGGAGGGGAGGGTTTGCTCTCTGTTGGACGGGAGGGTAAAGCAGATGGTGGCCACTAGAACAGGGCTAGGCAACCTTGGTTCTTTTATGACTCGTGGACTTCAACTCCCAGAATTCCTGAGCCAGCATGGCTCAGCTTGGAAACCTCTCCCTTTCCCCTCAGCGTGGCTGGCTCAGGAATTCTGGGAGTTGAAGTCCACCAGTCATAAAAGAGCCAAGGTTGCCTACCCCTGGCCTAGGCCTAGGCCGCTTTCTGACTCGTGGACTTCAACTCCCAGAATTCCTGAGCCAGCCATGTTGAGGGGACAGGGAAAGGTTTCCAAGCTGAGCCATGCTGGCTTAGGAATTCTGGGAGTTGAAGTCCACGAGTCATAAGGCGGCCTAGGCCAGGGGTAGGCCACTTTGTCTCTTTTATGACTGGTGGACTTCAACTCCCAGAATTCCTGAGCCAGCCTGGCTCAGCTTGGAAACCTCTCCCTTTCCCCTCAGCGTGGCTGGCTCAGGAATTCTGGGAGTTGAAGTCCACCAGTCATAAAAGAGCCAAGGTTGCCTACCTCTGGCCTAGGCCTAGGCCACTTTCTGACTCGTGGACTTCAACTCCCAGAATTCCTGAGCCAGCCATGTTGAGGGGACAGGGAAAGGTTTCCAAGCTGAGCCATGCTGGCTTAGGAATTCTGGGAGTTGAAGTCCACGAGTCATAAGGCGGCCTAGGCCAGGGGTAGGCCACTTTGTCTCTTTTATGACTGGTGGACTTCAGCTCCCAGAATTCCTGAGCCAGCCTGGCTCAGCTTGGAAACCTCTCCCTTTCCCCTCAGCGTGGCTGGCTCAGGAATTCTGGGAGCTGAAGTCCACCAGTCACAAAAGAGCCAAGGTTGCCTAGCCCTGCAAGCAAACCCCATTTTTTTTCTAGCATTTTTTTTGTTAGATAAGGAAATGTCTGCAAGCAATCAAGCTGAGAGAGCACTAAAGACCCCATACTCCCTGTTCTTCTTCTCCTCCTCCTCCTCCTCCTCTTCCGCCTCCCTCCCTCCCTTCTAGTTGGGTAATGAAATGTCTGCAAGAAAAGCACCAAGCTCTGAGAGCACTGAGGACACCCCGGTCCTCCTCCTCCTCCTCCTTTCTATTAAACCCCCTTCCCTTCTAGCACTGGTGATGTTACCTAGTATGGTAATGAAATGTCTTCAAGAAAACCACCAAGCTCAGAGAGCACCAAGGACCCCATAGTTCTCCTCCTCCTCCTCCTCCTCCATCTCCTCCACCTGCTCCTCCTCCTACATCTCCTCCTCCGCCGCCTCCTCCTCCTCCAACCCCACTCCCTTCTAGCACTGATAATGTTCCCTAGTTGGGTAACGAAACATCTGCAAGAAAACCACCAAGCTCAGAGAGCACCAAGGACCCCACAGTCCTCCTCCATCTCCTCCTCCTCCTCCTCCTCCTCCTCCTTCTCCTTCTCCTCCAGCCCCACTCCCTTCTACTACTGATGATGTTACCTACTTGGGTCATGAGACGTCTGCAAGAAAACCACCCGGCTCAGAGAGCACCAAGGACCCCACAGTTCAACCCTGAGCTGCAAACATCCTCTTCTATTGAAATCTAACCGTGGATTCCCTACAAGACCAGGAATTCCTTTCCTCAACAAGCTTTGGCTGTCCTGGGATAATTCTAGGTGAGTAGGAATTTTTGAAAAAAAAAAAAAGGGTGCCAACATTTCTAACATTGCAAAGGGTTTGGGGGCTTCAGACCATCCCCTCTTGCTTTTCAGTGGCTTTTAAGGCCTCGTGCATGCTGGCCGCCGAAAGTCTGCGATTAATGTTCCGGTAATCACACCGCAAGAGGTTCCAGAACGTAGTCCTCAGGTCGCGGTTGAAAAAGGCGTAGATCAAGGGGTTGACGAGCGAGTTGGTGTAACCCAGCCACAGCAAAGTCCTCTCCAGCCACAGTGGGATGCAGCTGCGTCGGCTGCCGCAGAGGAAGGGCCTGGCGGTGGACATCAAGAAGAAGGGCAGCCAGCAAACGGTGAAGGCGCCCACGATGATGCCGAGGGTCCTGGCGGCCTTCTGCTCCCTCTTGAAGATGGACATGTTCTTGGGGTCCTCCTGAAGAAACCTGGACAGCGTGGCGCACTCCTTGGCGGCCTGGCTGCGCCTGGTGCTCCGTGGGAGACGGACACCAGAGTCTACACAGAGGATACGGTCTTGGTCCCGAGGTCTGGGGAAGTCCACGAACCGGTGTTTCCGAGCACTGCTTTTGGCCGCTTTGTAGATCCGGTGGTACATGAGCAGCATGACTGCCGTGGGGATGTAGAAGGCCACGCCGGTGGAGTAGATGGTGTAGCCAACGTCCTGGCTGATGAGACACACGCATCCCACCGTGATGTTCTTGGCCCAGCCAAACAAGGGAGGAAGCGTGATGGAGGCGGAGAGCAGCCACACCACAAAGACCATCTTGGCCATCAGCTTCCCGTCTTGTCTGACTGGGTAGGTCAAAGGTCGAGTGATGCCCAGGTATCTGGAAAACATTGATTCAGGTTCAGCATGCAGCAAGGCCTCGATAAACTGCCGGTCGCTTAGCAACCATTCGGAGTTGTGACACAGCTCCCCGTAAGGCAGGAGTCTTCAAACTTGGCCCTTTTATGACTTGTGGACTTCAAGTCTCAGAATTCCTCAGCCAGGCATGCTGGATGAGGAATTCTGGGAGTTGAAGTTCATTCCTCTTAAAGTCTATATCAGAGGTCTTCAAACTTGGCCCTTTGATGACTTGTGGACCTCAACTCCCAGAATTTCTCAACCAGGTATGCTGGCTGAGGAATTCTGGGAGTTGAAGTCCACTCTTAAAGTCTATATCAGGGGTCTTAAAACTGGGCCCTTTTATGACTTGTGGACTTCAACTCCCAGAATTCCTCAGCCAGGCACACTGGCTGAGGAATTCTGGGAGTTGAAGTCCACTCCTCTTAAAGTCTATATCAGGGGTCTTCAAACCTGGCCCTCTTATGACTTGTGGACTTCAACTCCCAGAATTCCTCAGCCAGGCACGCTGGACAGGTTGATACAGAGAGCCCAAATTTCAACACTGATATCGGTAACTACCGGTGTGATGATTTGATGCATTGTACAACAGATGTTTTTTACGGGACAGGCCCGTTCCTTCAGGACTTCAAAAATATTTATTTTTGTCAGGGAGAATTTAAGGGAAACGTGAATAAATTGCATACCGGTAGATCTGCATATCTCTGGCTTGTCCACCCTCCGAATGGGACAGTCAAGAATTCAGAATAAGCAAATTGCGATGAGTTTTGATTCCCTTCTGTCACAATTAAGAGACTTCGTGTTGTTGACGTAACTACGCAACTCCTTCCCACTTTAGATTAAATTTCTTCCAAGGAAAAGATGAAAAATTAAAATCACGCCTGGAAGAAATTTCCCACATGTATGAGGGCAGAACAGGCTAGTTTAATAATAATAATGATGATAATGATGATAATAATAATAATAATAATAATGATAATGATAATAGTAGTAGTCGTCATCATCATCATCGTCATCATCATCAGTAGAACAAGGGGATCTCCAAAGGATCTTTAGTTGTTTGGATCAACCTTCCTTGAATATTAACACCTGTTTTTCATTTCCAGGGCCATTTCAGGTCGGAAGTGAGGTGGTTATTTGCATCTGGAGATATTAAGCCAAGTAAGAACCATTGGCTGTAATTTATAGCAGTAAAACTGATTAGCCTAAATCTGGTTATAAATTTAAGTGCAGTTTCTTGTAGTGCTTAAGGTGCTGGCATAGAAATCAGAAGGCAGCGAGTTCTAATCCATCCTAAGGCATGAAAGACAGCTGGGTGACTCTGGGCCAATCACCAGGAGACGGTGAGCTCTAGTCCTGCATTAGACATGAAAGCCAGCTGGAAATGGATATATTTAGTCTGCAGTAGGGAAGATCAATAGTGTGATGGTGACCGACCTTAATTCTCTGACAGGCATTACACAGAAAAGATGTCTTCCACGGACAACTCTAGATCAAAAGTGTTTAATTTCATAGGAGAGTAGATTTTAGCTGAAAATCAACAATCACAACAGTTATCTAGAGTTAAATGTGTTCTACCTGAATATTTTGAAACGAAGAAAGAGAATTATCTATTTGGATGCAAGAATTGGAGATGAACTAATCTAGATTAATTATGGATTGGATTGGATTGCATTGCATTGGATGGACGGGACTGGATTAGATTAGATTAGATTAGATTGGATTGGATTGGATTGGATTGGATTGGACTGGACTGGACTAGATTGGACTAGACTGGACTAGACTAGACTAGACTAGACTAGACCAGACCAGATTAGATTAGATTAGATTAGGTGATCGGATTGGATTGGATTGGATTGGATTGGACTAGACTAGACTAGACTAGACCAGACCAGACCAGACCAGACCAGATTAGATTGGATTGGACCAGACCAGACCAGATCAGACCAGACCAGACCAGATCAGACCAGACCAGACCAGATTAGATTAGATTAGATTAAATTATTGGACTGGACTGGACTGGACTGGACTAGATTAAAGGTGAGCAACCTAGATTAGCTCACCTCTCCTTGGGATCTTCCAAATGTGTTGGACTTCGAGTCTTTGAAGACCAACTCCGTGGACGACCCAGATTGAGGAGATCTAGTTCCCCTGGTCATCTCCAAGCCTGTACCTCTATGATCACCTCTGATCACTTCCATGATCTCCTAGGATCAAACGTGAGGAACACCATCACACCCTTACCTGTCCACGCTGATGACACAGAGGGTCATGATGGATGCCGTACAACACATGACATCCATGGCAATGAACACGTTGCAGAAGACTTCGCCAAACAGCCATTTGCCTCCCACCAAATCTGTGATGATCACAAAAGGCATGACCGCCAGGGCGACGGACAGGTCAGCCACAGCCAAAGAAACCACCAGATAATTGGAGGGTTGCCGAAGCTTTTTGACAATGTACACAGAGATGACTACCAGACTGTTTCCCGCGATGGTCAACAGAGTGATGATGGAGATGGCTGTCCCAATGACCACTTTTTCTGTGTCCCCATACAGCACGATGTCCTCTCCACAATCGGTAGAGTTGGTGGCATTGGAGAGTAGGGTGGCCCTTGGTTCATTGAGTTGGAAAAGTCCTTCAGTCATGAATGTTGACTTCCAGGAAGAGACATTCCTGTTTTGTGGTCTCCACAAGCAAAGGTTGCAGCTCCCAACTTTATCAACATCTTCAAGCTCACTGCTGCATGGAGAAGAGGAATGGACCAAGAGTTGGCTTTAGGTTGTCATAACAGTGGGTAGTTAGTTACAGCACATAAACCTGAAGTCAAAGTCATGGAGGTACTTCACCCATTCCTCCATAAATGTCTAAGGAAAATCTGTAGCTACACAGCCAACATAAAATCATTGTACTAAGACAATGTACTAATGAATGGAAGGACTAAGAGTGATATGATAGCGCTGTTCCAATATCTCAGGGGCTTCCACAAAGAGGAGGGGGGGGGACAAACTATTCTCCAAAGCGCCTGAAGGCAGGACAAAAAGCAGTAGATGGAAAGTAATCAAGGAGAGAAGCAACCTGGAACTAAGGACAAACTTCCTGACAGTGAGATCAATTAACCAGTGGAACCACCTGCCTCCAGAAGTGGTGAATGTTCCAACACTGGAAGTTTTTAAGAAGACTGGACAGCCTTTGTCTGAAATGGTATAGGGTTTCCTGGCTGAGCAGGGGGTTGGACTAGATGATCTCCAGGGTCCCTTCCAACTCAGCTATTCTATTCTATTCTATTCTATTCTATTCTATTCTATTCTACTCTATTCTCTTCTATTCTCTTCTATTCTCTTCTATTCTATTCTATTCTATTCTATTCTATTCTATTCTATTCTATTCTATTCCTTATTCTACTCTACTCTACTCTATTCTATTCTATTCCTTATTCTACTCTACTCTACTCTACTCTATTCTATTCCTTATTCTCTTCTCTTCTCTTCTCTTCTCTTCTCTTCTCTTCTCTTCTCTTCTCTTCTCTTCTCTTCTCTTCTCTTCTCTTCTCTTCTCTTCCTTATTCTATTCCTTATTCTACTCTACTCTCTTCTATTCTATTCTATTCTATTCTATTCTATTCTATTCTATTCTATTCTATTCTATTCTATTCTATTCTATTCTCCAATATTTATTCTATTCTATTCCATTCCATTCCATTCCATTCCATTCCATTCCATTCTATTCTATTCTATTCTATTCTATTCTATTCTATTCTATTCTATTCTATTCTATTCTATTCTATTCTATTCTCCAATATTTATTCTATTCTATTCTATTCCATTCCATTCCATTCCATTCCATTCCATTCCATTCCATTCCATTCCATTCCATTCCATTCCATTCTATTCTATTCTATTCTATTCTATTCTATTCTATTCTATTCTATTCTATTCTATTCCTTATTCTCTTCTCTTCTCTTCTCTTCTCTTCTCTTCTCTTCTCTTCTCTTCTCTTCTCTTCTCTTCTCTTCTCTTCTCTTCCTTATTCTCTTCTCTTCTCTTCCTTATTCTATTCTGCTCTGCTCTGCTCTGCTCTGCTCTGCTCCATTCTGTTCTGTTCTTGTTCTGTTCTATTCAGAGGTTCCATCCAGAGACAACAGTTGAGTGATCCAAGGACACAAGCCTGGAAGTTCATTTAGTGACTGTTCAAAGTTACAACAGTACTGAAAAAAGTTGACTTATGACCATTTCCACGCACTTATGACCGTTGAGGCATCCCCGTGGTCACGTGATCAAAAGCCTCTTGGCAACCGACTCCTATTTATGACGGTCGCAGCGTCCCTTGATCGCGTGATCCCCTTTTGTGACTTCTGACAAGCAAAGTCAATTTGGGAAGCTGGATCCACTTAACATCTGCAGCGATTCCCTTAACCCCTGTGGCCAGAAAAGTCATAAAATGGGACAAAACCCACTTAGCAGCTGTCCTGCTTAGCAACAGAAATGTTGGGCTCCATGGGGGTCGTAAGCCGAGGACTCCATGAATTTGCATTACATTTAGTTCAAGCTTTTTTTTTTTTTTTTTGGCAACCACACAGTTGTTCATCCCTGAAATTAAAGTCTAAGTTTCATTTCTTTTTTTTTCTCTATTTCCAGCATTTTTTTTTAAAAAAAAGCAAAAGCAGTTTTCCCAACAGAGTCTGAATAAAATCTGAATAAAATCTCCTCTTTCTTTTAAAACAGGTGACATTGCCGCCTTGACCCAAAACCATTTCCCTCCCACCTCCCATCCATTTTTTTCCTCCGTGGGAAAAATAGATTAGATTAGGTGATTGGAATAGAAATAGAAATAGAAAATAGAAATAGAAATAGAAACAGAAATAGAAAATAGAAAATAGAAAAAACAATCCATCTTTCTATTTACGTTTATTAGTTTTCCTGCACTGTCTTCCTCTCCATCCTATCTGCGCAGAATCTCGACGAATAGCAGAACCAAACAACGGGATAAATCAAACGATAAACTAAAATAGGGAATGAATAAAGTTCAGCGAAAAGCAAAAAACAAAAATAAAACAGCAAAATCAAATCAAAATAAATAAAGTGACAAAGTAAAATTATCCGGACGATGCCATCCAATAAAACAAGAGTTACTGGAAGTGGTCTTAGTTGAATTATCCTCAGAGGAATGCTTCGGTGGTTTTTGCAAATGAATAAAAATTGTCTATATACTACAACAAAGAGCTTTTTTTTAGAATTTTGAAGGGGACAGCCAAAAAGACTTGCACAAGCAGAAAAGGATGGGGTTTTTTTTATGAGAACCGATTGAAGGCAATCAGCAATTAAATGGCCCGAACCAATTTTCACCCACTGTATATATTGCATTTGTTTTTCCCTCTGATCTAGGCTTCGCTTCTTCCTTATCTAAACTCCTTTTTCAATATAACCCTCCTCTTATATCTGATCAAGTAGCCTGCCAAATCATGATTAATTTTTCAAATGCCACCAGATTGCTAATTTGGTGCAATAAACTAATCTGGGCACACCTCTGCAATTTCTTTCTTTCTTTTCGTTCGTTTGGTTGTTTTTTTTTTTGTTACATTATCTTTTTGGGGGGGGAAATCCTTTTGGAAAATTGCTTTTCCTAGCCGCCTATCGCTTACATTCCCTTTCATGGTGGAGTATTTTATACTCAATAAAAGATAAGCAATTCGCCTAGCAAGAATTAAAAAGTGTCAGAGGCAAGGAGGAACTGTGGCTCGCGTGAGTGGGTGGCCAACACACTCCATAAAATAAAGGAAAATAAAAGATATCCAAAAGAGAGGGATTAGATTAGATTAGATTAGATTAGATTAGATTAGATTAGATAACTGTGATTGTCATTTCTCCCCCCCCCTTTGGGCACTACGGCACAGCTTCAAAATGAAATTTAGTTGCTTCCTCTCAAAGCATACACCGACATAACACACATTTAAAACATTACAACACAGGTATAGGCCTGCACCCTTACATATAAGTAACGTATAAACATTAATCACCGTCCATTCGATCTTCCACCGAATTTGGTTTCTTGCTTTGACAAGCAACAGGCTGGAGGAGAAAATGCTCAGTCTGGTCACTCTGGAATTTAGGACCAGGAGCTGAGATCCTTCTTTCAAAATAAAAAAAAGTGAGGAGTAAGGTTACCTGGAAGAGGAGAGAAGAGAGGAGGAGAGTAGCCTGTGTCTCCTCCTGGTTGTGGCATCTTCAGTCCAGTCTTATTTCTCAGCCTCTACGTCCTGGACCAGGAGTTGCACAGGAGACAGAAGGGAAGCAGCACCATTGCGTTGAAGCAGCACCATTGCGTCCTCCTTCGCGGTCAGACCGAAGGATGCAGTCCAGCGCTCCGGCTGAGATAGAGAAGGGGGGGAGACGCATCCCTGAAAGCAGCTCCAGCCTCCCCAGATGTGCTACAGTGAGGCCAGATGCCAGTCTGGGAAAAGGGGCTGCTGGCTTCAACTTTGCCTCTTCTTCCTAGCCAGCCCCAAGGAGGATTTGCTCCTGAGACTTTACTCCCAAATCTCCTCTCCCTGTTGATTGGGGAGAGTAGGAAGGGAGGAATTGACGGGAAGGAAGGAAGGAAGGAAGGAAGGAAGGAAGGAAGGAAGGAAGGAAGGAAGGAAGGAAGGAAGAAAGGAAGGAAGGAAGGAAGGAAGGAAGGAAGGAAGGAAGTGACTGAGTTAGAAGAAAGAAGAGATGGAAGGGAGGGAAGAAAGGAAGATAGGAAGGAAAGAAGGAAGGAAAGAAGGAAGGAATGGAGGAAGGAAGGAAGGAAGTGACTGAGTTAAGAGAAGAAAGAAGAGATGGAAGGGAGGGAAGAAAGGAAGATAGGAAGGAAAGAAGGAAAGAAAGAAGGGAGGAAGGAAGGAAGGGAGGGAGGAGGGAGGAGGGACTGTTAGGGGAAGAAAGAAGAGATGGATGGAAAGGAAGGAAGGAGGGAGGGAATGTTAGGGGAAGAAAGAAGAGATAGTTGGAAAGGAAGGAAGGAAGTAGAAGGGAATCTCAGAGGGAGAAAGAAGAGAGGAATGGAGGAGGAGGAAAGAAGGGAAAGAGGAAGAAAGGAATGAGGGAAGGAAGGAAGAAGGGTGGGAGGGAGGGGGAGGCGGGAGGGAAGGAAGGAAGAGGAAGAAAAGAAGAGGAAGGGAATCTCGGAGAAAGAAGAGAGGGGTGGATGGGAAGTAAAGAAGGGAAAGAGGAAGAAGGGAAGAAGGGAGGAAGAAAGGAAAGAAAGAAAGAAAGAAAGAAAAAAAGAAGTCTTCACAGGTTCTTAAATTGAGATCAAAATCTTGCCTGCATTTCTGCTTTATAATCTTCTTTATTGTCTCCAATTATAAGTAAAACGGTGCATCTCCTGGGAAACCAAAAACTGCTCTTTATCTTCAGTTTCTTTCAAAATATTCCTTGGGTTACCCATATTAAAAAAAAAGGAGAGAAAATGAGAGCGTATTTGCCATCTGTGCAGATCACATGGCAAGGGAAATAGCTTTGGCTCCGGGAACAAGTGAATTTGTCCTTAAGATGGGAGCCCCATCAATTAAGTGGCAGGATCCCCTTAGGTGAGAAAAAAACTTAACCCCAAATAAAAGAAAAAAAATCATGAAGTACACAAAAGTTTTAGATGACATTTACTTAAATGACAGGTGTTTCCCCAAGAATTCTTTATGATTAGTCAGGAGTTGAATCTTATATATATATTTTTCTGCTTTTCTTTTTAAGAGGTGCTCCTTTGGGCTTTCTAATCTGCCTCCCCCCCCCCTCTGTAAATTTCTCAGCCTTTTCTACATCAGCATGGCTGGCTGGGGAATTCTGGGAGTTGAAGTCCAGCCATCTTAAAGTTGCCAAGGTTGAGAAACACAGCTCTACAGCAGAGGTGGGGAACTGTGGCCCTTTTATGATTTGTGGACTTCAACTCCCAGAATTCCTGAGCAAGCCAGAATTCTGGGAGTTGGAAGTCCACAAGCCATAAAGGAGCCATCATTCCTCATGCTGGCTCAGGAATTCTGGGAGTTGAAGTCCACCAGTCATAAAGGGGCCATAGTCCCTCTTGTTGGCTCAGGAATTCTGGGAGTTGAAGTCCACCAGTCATAAAGGGGCCATAGTTCCCCATGCTGGCTCAGGAATTCTGGGAGTTGAAGTCCACAGGTCATAAAGGGGCCATAGTCCCCCTTGTTGGCTCAGGAATTGTGGGAGTTGAAGTCCACCACTCATAAAGGGGCCATAGTTCCCCATGATGGCTCAGGAATTCTGGGAGTTGAAGTCCACCACTCATAAAGGGGCCATAGTTCCCCTTGTTGGCTCAGGAATTCTGGAAGTTGAAGTCCACAAATCATGAAGGGGCCATAGTTTCCCATGCTGGCTCAGGAATTCTGGGGGCTGACGTCCACCAGTCATAAAGGGGCTATAGTTCCCCTTGTTGGCTCAGGAATTCTGGGAGTTGAAGTCCACCAATCATAAAGGGGCCATAGTTCCCCATGCTGGCTCAGGAATTCTGGGAGTTGAAGTCCACAGGTCATAAAGGGGCCATAGTCCCCCATGCTGGCTCAGGAATTCTGGGAGTTGAAGTCCACCAATCATAAAGGGGCCATAGTTTCCCATGCTGGCTCAGGAATTCTGGGAGTTGAAGTCCACCACTCATAAAGGGGCCATAGTTCCCCATGATGGCTCAGGAATTCTGGGAGTTGAAGTCCACCACTCATAAAGGGGCCATAGTTCCCCTTGTTGGCTCAGGAATTCTGGAAGTTGAAGTCCACAAATCATGAAGGGGCCATAGTTTCCCATGCTGGCCCAGGAATTGTGGGAGTTGAAGTCCACCAGTCATAAAGGGGCCATAGTTCCCCCATGCAAGCTCAGGAATTCTGGGAGTTGAAGTCCACCAATCATAAAGGGGCCATAGTTCCCCATGCTGGCTCAGGAATTCTGGGAGTTGAAGTCCACCAATCATAAAGGGGCCATAGTTCCCCCATGCAGGCTCAGGAATTCTGGGAGTTGAAGTCCACAAATCATGAAGGGGCCACCGTTCCCCATGCTGGCTCAGGAATTCTGGGAGTTGAAGTCCACCAATCATAAAGGGGCCATAGTTCCCCATGCTGGCTCAGGAATTCTGGGAGTTGAAGTCCACCAATCATAAAGGGGCCATAGTTCCCCATGCTGGCTCAGGAATTCTGGGAGTTGAAGTCCACCAATCATAAAGGGGCCATAGTTTCCCATGCTGGCTCAGGAATTCTGGGAGTTGAAGTCCACCAGTCATGAAGGGGCCATAGTTCCCCCATGATGGCTCAGGAATTCTGGGAGTTGAAGTCCACAAAGGGACCATCATTCCCCACCCCTGCTTTACACGGTCAATGAAGAAACAAAGGTAAAAGCCATCTTTTCGTTTCTTTTTGTATGTAAAGAAAGGGGATTTTGTAAAACCCGGGATGCAAAGAGAGTTCCATTCCATTTTAATTTCAGTGAGACAAAATTCGAGCCACGTCCCAGTTCCATTTTCTTTTTCCAAGGAAGGGATCTTTTGGAAAATGCCCTGGTATTTATGGGTATTCCCCCCGCCCCCGCACCCCATCATCCAGAGCTTGGCAGAAGTGTGTCCCACTGACAGCAGCAGCAGCAGCAAAAGATACTGGCTCCCCTTTTGCTCTTGTGTGTTGCAATATAGGCAGTCCTCAACCTTACGGCCTAATTTCCACTGGTAAGCCAGATGTTTGTTAAGTGAGTTTTGCCCCATTTTATGGCCTTGAATCACTGCAGCTGTTCTGTGAGTAACTAATGGGTAGCTAACAACTAATTGACCATGGGGATGCTGCAACAATTGTGTGAAAAACGGATGCAGAAAATGGCAACAATCGCCTCACACTCCTGCAGCGTGCGTGATAGAGTTGGTGGGTTTTTCAAAGGAAAATCGCAAAATTGGGCCTGGTGTCTGGTTTTCATCCCCTTCCAAAGACCCTCCCTCTATTTCAAAAAAGGTGCCCACCCTCTCTAACCGGAGGAGACCTGGCAGAGCGAATGAATGAGCAAAAATATTCTTTGCAAGGAGCAGCTGCCGTAAGCCACTTTTTCCAGCTGCCGTTGTAACTTTGAACGGTCACTGAACGGATTGATGTAAGTCGGGGACCGACTGCAGCAGCCAAGGGCTCACCGCATCCTGCATTTAGGAATGTTGATGCAGAATTTTAAGTCGTGGGATGGATCTTCCCACCAAGGAAGACTCCTGTGAAGTCTTTCCGCTCTGAATTTCTGGCTTTTTGCCCAGAATTATAATTGTTATTATTCTCCTGGGGGGGGATCAGAAGCGAGGAAGCTGGAGGGATGACACCGGTCCCCCAAAATACTTTACTTATGACTCCTGTGCATCTTGTTATTTCTTTAAAATATACCGTTAGTCATTTCCCCAGATGGCCTCCAGAACGACCAAACAGCGCAGAGAACTGGAGATTATTTTTTTTTGTGTTTATTCATAGCTCATCCCCACCATCAGGAGCTGCGGGGAGTCCATGTTGGTTCGCCCACACAACCAGGGGGTGGTCAAAAAAGGCAAGATGGCCGACGACGGTGCGACCGAAACTCGGGGATGCCTTTAAAAAAGCAAGCTGTGCATCCGTCATAGCATAGAGTCCAATGAAGAGAAGGACGAGGGGGGACAGGATAGCCGTCTTCCAATATCTGAGGGGATGCCCTAAAGAAGAGGCAGTCAAGCTATTCTCCAAAGCGCCTGAAGGCAGGACAAGAAGCAACGGGTGGAAACTAATCAAGGAGAGAAGAAACCTAGAACTAAGGAGAAACTTCCTGACAGTTAGAACAATGAATCAGTGGAACCACCTGCCTCCAGAAGCTGTGAATGCTCCAACACTGGAAGTTTTAAAGAAGAGACTGGACAGCCATTTGTCTGAAATGGTACAGGGCTTCCTGCCTGAGCAGGGGTTGGACTAGATGACCTCCAAGGTCCCTTCCAACTTCATTATTATTATTATTTTTGACCACACAATGCAAACACCGTTGCTCACAACAGCCGTGTGAGGTAGGACAAGTGGGAGGCGAAGCAACGGGGCCGAGTGACCTTATTTTAGTGAGCTTTTCAGCAGTTCCTTTGCTTTCGTTTTAGTGCTAAAATGTTAGCGCTAAAATAAAAGCTAAGCAATTTTATTTCAGATCGATTCAGATTCATTTTACTTAAGATCAGTTACAGGATTTGGGAGTGCTCAACTTGCAGGCATAATTAATTGTGTCCCAAATTTGCTCCATTTGACGACCTTAAGGGAATCACTGCAGTTGTTAAGTCACATGGTTGTTAAGCGGTTTCCCCGCTGACTTTGCTTGTCAGGTCACAAAAGGGGATCACGTGATTCCCCAGGGAGACACTGCGAACGGTCATAAATATGACCCAGTTGCCAAGCATGCGAATTTTGATCAGGGGATCCCGGGGATGCTGCAACGGTCGTTAAGTGTGAATAAACAGGGCTGTTTTAACCCTGAACTGCCTGATACAATTAACCAGTGGAACAACTTGCCTCTAGAAGTTGTGGGTGCTCCATCCCTGGAGGATTTTAAGAAGTGATTGGACATCTGTTTGTCTGAAAGGGTACAGTTGTTCCTCGACTTACGGCCACAAACTGGGCCCAAAATTTGCGTTGCTAAGTGAGACATTTGTTCAGTGGGTTTTGCCCCACTTTACGACATTTTCTTGCCAGAGTTGTTAAGTGAACTACTGTAGTAACAGAGTTATTAAAGGAATCTGGCCTCCCCATTTCCTTTGCTTGTTCAGGAGGTTGTCTATGTTGATCACATGAGCCTCGGACACGGCAACCGTCGTAAATATGAGTCAGGTGCAAAAGTTAAGTGAATCCCTGCGGCGGTTTTAAGTTAGTAACATGGCTGTTAAGTGAATCTGGCATCCCCCATTGACTTGGCTTGTCAGAAGGTGGCAAAAGGGGATCACATGACACCCCCGGGACACTGCAAACTGTCATAAATACGAGTCACTTGCCAAAAGTGTATGAATTTTGATCCTGCAATCGTAGGGATGGTGCAAGGGTCGTTAAGTGTGAAAAACGGTCATAAGTCACTTTTTTCAGGGATGTTGTAACTCTGAACGGTCACTAAACAAACTGTTGTAAGTTGAGGATTATCTGTATAGGCCAGGGGTAGACAACCTCGGCTCTTTTATGATTTGTGGACTTCAACTCCCAGAATTCCTGAGCCAGCCTGGCTCAGCTTGGGAACCTCTCCCTTTCCCCTCAGCATGGCTGGCTCAGGAATGCTGGGAGTTGAAGTCCACCAGTCATCAAAGAGCCAAGGTTGCCTACCCCTGGCCTAGGCCTAGGCCGCTTCATGACTGGTGGACTTCAACTCCCAGCATTCCTGAGCCAGCCACGCTGAGGGGAAAGGGAGAGGATTCCAAGCTGAGCCAGGCTGGCTCAGGAATTCTGGGGGTTGAAATCCACGAGTCAGAAAGTGGCCTAGGCCTAGGCCAGAGGTAGGCAACCTTGGCTCTTTTATGACTGGTGGACTTCAACTCCCAGAATTCCTGAGCCAGCCACGCTGAGGGGAAAGGGAGAGGATTCCAAGCTGAGCCAGGCTGGCTCAGGAATTCTGGGAGTTGAAGTCCACCAGTCATCAAGCGGCCTAGGCCTAGGCCAGAGGTAGACAATCTTGCCTCTTTTATGACTGGTGGACTTCAACTCCCAGAATTCCTGAGCCAGCCTGGCTCAGCTTGGAATCCTCTCCCTTTCCCCTCAGCGTGGCTGGCTCAGGAATTCTGGGAGTTGAAGTCCACCAGTCATAAAAGAGCCAAGGTTGCCTACCTCTGGCCTAGGCCACTTTCTGACTCGTGGATTTCAACCCCCAGAATTCCTGAGCCAGCCTGGCTCAGCTTGGAATCCTCTCCCTTTCCCCTCAGCGTGGCTGGCTCAGGAATGCTGGGAGTTGAAGTCCACCAGTCATAAAAGAGCCAAGGTTGCCTACCCCTGGTATAGGCTCCTCCAAGGTCCTTCCAATCCTATTATTCTACTACCGTATGGTCTGTGCTCTTTCTGCCAAGGGTGCCAACAGGACGTTTGCTCCCTGCAAACACTAGGTGGCAGCCTCATCCCACGTTTAGAGAGAAACTGCATAAGGAAATTGCACAGAAAATCCACCGGTGGAAGGGAAACCCTTTATGGACACATTAGAAGACGAATAAATGATGGGAACTTTGGGGTTTTTTTTTTTGGAACTATTAATGGCATCGCCTGGTGCAATCTCCAGACTCCCAGGAGCTATCATATTGGAGAAGC
Source organism: Bothrops alternatus (assembly GCA_034064705.1). NCBI lineage: Eukaryota > Metazoa > Chordata > Lepidosauria > Squamata > Viperidae > Bothrops > Bothrops alternatus. Next base: position 60,055 of record JARGCV010000847.1, read on the forward strand.
CTGTTTTCTGCCAGATTCTGTGCTGAGGGATCCTTGGTGCTCTCTGAGCTTGCTTGTTTTCTTGCAGACCGTTTATATATATATATAAAAACAGACAGCAAATAGCACTGATGATGTCTCCTAGTTGGGTAATGAAAGGTCTGCAAGAAAACAGCCAAGCTCACAGCGCACCCAGGACCCCACAGTCCTCTTCTCCTCCTCCCAGCAAACCTTACTCCCTTCCAGCACTGATGATGTAACCTAGTTGGGTCATGAAACATCTGCAAGAAAACAGCCAAGCTCAGAGAGCACCAAGGACCCCACAGTCATCGTTGTCCTCCTCCTCCAATCTTCTTCCTCCTCCTCCTCGCAACCACCCCCAGCACTGATGATGTTACCTAGTTGGGTTGTGAAATGTCTGCAAGAAAACAGCCAAGCGCAAGAGAGCACCAAGGACCCCCATTTCAGCCCGAGCTGCCAATATTCTCCTTCATAGATTCTGCGCTGCGTAGGACTCCCAATTGTGGAGAAAAACATTTTGACCAAATAACAAAGAGTTGGAAGGGATCCTTGGAGGTCCTCTAGTCCCACCCTACGCCGAAGCAGGAGAACCCATACAGGGCAGTCCTCAACTTACAACGGTTCACGTAGTGACCTTCCAGTTATAAACGCACGGGAAAAAAGTGACTTATGACCACTTTTCAATAGTTACGACCGTTGCAAGCCTCCCGGCGGTCACGTGATGGAAACTCAGAAACTTGGCAAGGGACTCCTATTTACGATGGTTGCCGCATCCCCGGGGTCATGGGGCCACCGTTTGCAACCTTCCGACATTACTACTGCAGTGATTCGTTTAGCAACAGTGGCAAGGAAGGTCGTAAAATGGGTCAAAAGCCCTTGAACCAACATCTCACTTAGCGACACACATTTTGGGCTCCGCTGCGGCCGTTAAGTCAAGGACCACCTGTAGCATTTCAGACAAATGGCTGTCCGGTCTTTCTTAAAAGGCTCCAGTGTTGGAGCACCCACAAGGTCTGGTGGCAAGCAGTTCCACTGATTAATTGTCCTAGCTGTTAGGATGTTTCTCCTTAATTCCAGGTTGCTTCTCTCCTCGATCAGTTTCCACCTGTTGCTTCTTGTCCTGCCTTCCGGTGCCTTGGAGAATAATTTGACACACACCCCACCCCCCCGTCTTCTCTGTGGCAGCCCCTCAAGTATTGGAAGGCTGCCATCATGACACCCCTTGTCCTTCTCTTCATTAAAACGGACATGCCCAATTCCAGCAAGCGTTCTTCAGGGGGCTGGACTAGAAGGCCTCCCAAGACCCCCTTCCAATTCTCTTATTCTATGTTCTTGTGTTTTAGGAATCTCTCGGGATTTCTAACATCCTGCGAAACGGAGGAGCGAGAAGGGGAAAGAAAAACAGACAACGGTCTCAAATATAACACGTGTTTTCTTTCTTTTCTTTTCTTTTCTTTTCGTCTTTTGCGGGACTCGGGAGGAGGGCTGAAAGGGGACCAAAACAGCCCAATGCATGAACAAGGGATAATCCGGAGAAAATTACAAACTTGAACATCATTCCAGAAACACGATTTTCGTGGGGAGGGGAAAAAAAAAAAGAACAGGGAAGAAGCCCCACGATAGAAATCCCCCCCCCAAAAGAAAAAGCACCGAGATTACTTCCTTTGGTGACTCTTCTCTGGACAGCCTTGGGTTCAAGGTCCCGTTCTCCTGGGCTAAATGTGGACGATGGGAATCAACCCCCACCCTACCAGCCTACTGGAAAGGCACCAAGCTGCGAGAGGCTGGCCCCCCAAACCCATCAAACACCCCCAAACCCCACAGCCCCCAACGCCGGCAGCGATCCAGAGATGGGGCTTTAAAGGCCAGAACCAACCAACACCCCTCCCCAAAAGTAAATATTCAGGTGGGCAATCCATGTAAATAAGGAAAAACCAAACACAAGACAGCAGTCTGTTAAGAATAAGAAGAGAGAAAAAAAATGGGGGAGGAAATAAAAGAACGAGGGCAAGGGGACGTTTACAGTACGAGTTAACACTGATTGCACAAAAATTCCTCACAGTCCTCTGGAAAGGAAAAGGCATCGGAAAACCCCCCAGGATACGGTTATTTATATGCAAAATATATACAGAAAATTTTTAAGATTCCGCTATGTATAATTATGTACACAGGAAGTAGTCCTGGACTACGGGCCGGGAGAGAGAAAGGCTCAAGTCGTAATGCACGTCGGAGGGCGAGGCTGCTCGGGAAGTCAGACGATGGCCAACGAGAAGCAGCTTCCAAGATAATCTCGCCGTGGTGCGGAGATGCCCCCTTGGTGGAAAGGAGAGGCTGGAAAAAAAATCCCACAGAGAGGTCACCTGGCCGTCTCCAGCAACCTCCTTGCTCCGGAGATCCACTGGAGGTGCATCTCGTCCAGAAGATGACCCGAATTTAGGGCACCAAGAAGTTAAACCACAAAGCTCCCAGTTGCATAGAATTCACGTCCAACGGAAAAGGGCATTTGAGGAGGGATCTGGAGCGTATCCGTCTATATAAAAGAAGGGAGAGGGTCTCGCTGGCTTCTTCTCCCCCCCTCCCTCCTCAGACCCTGAAACGGGGGAAGGGGCAATTGATCGGTCAGTGGCATCAGTACTTTGGGTCGTAGTTGTAGTGCAGTATAAAATGAAAGGTGGCCGAGGGGTGCAGAAATGGACCGACGTCCAAACGAGCAACTCCTGATCGGTCAGCAGCTTCCCTTTCCGTTCCGGAAGACCAAAACGAGCGACGGACTACCGCAAGGACGGACATCATCGGGGTTAGTGCTCGGCATCCATGGCATCTAAATATTTCGCTTCGATGATCCGGGGGAGCAAGTTGTATCTGAGCAAGGAGAAGAGGGAAACAGTTCAGAGAAGAGCAACTAAGAGGATCCAAGGCCTGGAGACTAAAACATACGAAGAACGGCTGCGGGACTTGGGTCTGGCTAGTAGTCTAAAGAAAAGAAGAAATAGGGGAGACACGATAGCAGTCTTCCAGTATTTGGGGGGCTGCCACCAAGAAGAGGGGGTCACGTTATACTCCAAAGCACCAGAGGGAAGGACGAGAAACAACGGTTGGAAACTGATCGAGGAGAGAAGCAACCTGGAATTAAGGAGAAACTTCCTAACAGTGAGGACAATTACCAGTGGAACAGCTTGCCACCAGAAATCGTGAGTGCTCCAAAGTCACCCACCTGGCTTTCATGCTTAAGGCGGGACTAGAACTCACTGTCTCCTAGTGATTGGTCCAGCTTTCATGCCTAAAATGGAATTGCAATTCACTGTCTCTTGGTGATTGGCCCAAAGTCAGCTAGCCAGCTTCTTTGCCTAAGGCTAGAACTCATAGGCTCCCATGTTCTAAGATTGTCTAGCCCAGGGGTAGGCAACCTTGGCTCTTTTATGACTCGTGGACTTCAACTCCCAGAATTCCTGAGCCAGCCACGCTGAGGGGAAAGGGAGAGGTTTCCAAGCTGAGCCAGGCTGGCTCAGGAATTCTGTGAGTTGAAGTCCACGAGTCACAAAAGAGCCAAGGTTGCCTACCCCTGCCCTAGACCAAACCAGCTCTCGTGTTGGTGGAATCGCTTTCGAATTTCAATCGGTCTGATTATTTTGCGGCCTGCTACATACCAGCAGGCCCCAGGCTGAAGATGTAGCGCCACCCAAAATCCAGACAGAGAAGAACAACAAAGCCTGGAAGATAACTGAGGTTACAAAGCCGGGATCTACAGCCCCCCCCCAATCCGGTCAAAAGCCATCTCTGCAAAGGAGGCCACGGCTCTTACCTGATCGGGATCATTCCGATCATAATGAGCGGGAAAATCATCTTCATGTAGGGCAGAGGGGACATCCCGAAGCTGCAGAGAATGAGGAGCTGGAGGACCTGCAGGCCAGTGAAATAGTGGATCTTCCTCTGGGGCACTCGGCGGATGTAATGGGTGGGAGGATAGGCCGTCTGCAAAGAAGGAAAAGGTCAGCAGTGTTTGAGCCGTGGGGGGGGGTGTCAGGGGTCAGAATGCAGCATTGCAAGGAAAAGCTCCGCCAGCTGTCAGCAGTTCGAATCTCTCCAGGCTCAAGGTTACCTTCTGCTTTTAGAGTGAGACGGTGCTGGGAAGGGGGTGGATGTGAATGAGAGTCCGGCCGGACATAACAACGCTAAACCTAGGGTGAGAATCAAGGTTATTGTAACCAGAGCTGATAAGGGATTGGCCGGTTTCCAGCTAATTGGCGAATGTGATTTATGACTGTTAACTGGAGGAGGGAATTGGGCTTTCATACCATGTGCTCAAGGGAGGGGAATTCAGTATTTTGGCTTCGGTTATGTAAGTGCCGATATTATGCTACTCGAAATAAAGATTCTTTAAGGTAAACAATGCCTCGAAGTTGTTAGAGGTTTCATCTGTCGGAACCAGGACACCATGATCCTCGAAAGATGGCGTTGAGGAAGCAGCTCGGCCGGCCGGACAGCCCTCCCTCCTTCCCTCCACCCTTGCAGCTTACCTGCTCCTTGAGCAAGAGAGCCACCCTCTCGAAGAGCTGGTTCCCATCGATGGAGGTGAAGGCGATGTAGAGGAAGAGTCCGTAGAGGACCGGCTTCGGGATCAGCTGGAGAGGGAAAGGAAGCAGCAGGAGCGACAGGCCCACCAAAGAGTTGGCCACCAACGTAGTCAGCCGGGTCTCCTTCACACTCACAATCCTAAGGCAGGGAGAAGAGTCCAAGTCAGTGTGGGTGTGTTGCGCACCTGCAGCAGAGGTGTTAATCCAGGGGTAGGCAAGCTTGGCTCTTTTATGACAGGTGGACTTCAACTTATTTATTTATTTATTTATTTATTTAAATTAGATTTTTATGCCGCTCCTCTCCAAAGGACTCGGAGCGGCTAACAACATAAACAAAAACATCTCAGCATTAAAAAAAAAAACCCAAAAACCAAATCAACAAAGCATTTAAAAAGACCCCCCAAACACATTCATCATTCACACACAATCACAGTCATCCCCAGGCCTGCCGGCATAGATAGGTTTTTAGATTCTTCCGGAAGGCCGGGAGAGTGGGGGAAACGCGGACTTCAGGGGGCAGTTGGTTCCAGAGGGTGGGCGCCACAACAGAGAAGGCCCTCCCCCTAGGACCCGCCAGACGGCATTGTTTCGCTGACGGGACCCGGAGGAGGCCGACCCTGTGCGCTCTCACTGATCGAAGGGAAGTATGTGGCAGAAGACGGTCCCGTAAATATCCTGGTCCAGTGCCATAAAGGACTTTATAGGTAATAACCAACACTTTGAATTGCGCTCGGAGACCGATAGGCAACCAATGCAGCATGCAGAGGGTTGACGAAATGTGGGCACAACGTGGAAGGCCCACAATTGCTCGCGCAGCTGCATTTTGCACTAATTGTAGTCTCCGAACACTCTTCAAGGGTAGCCCCATGTAGAGAACTCCCAGAATTCCTGAGCCAGCCATGCTGAGGGGAAAGGGAGAGGTTTCCAAGCTGAGCCAGGCTGGCTCAGGAATTCTGGGAGTTGAAGTCCACCAGTCATAAAAGGGCCAAGGTTGCCTACCTCTGGCCTAGGCCTAGGCCGCTTTATGAATCGTGGACTTCAACTCCCAGAATTCCTGAGCCAGCCTGGCTCAGCTTGGAAACCTCTCCCTTTCCCCTCAGCATGGCTGGCTCAGGAATTCTGGGAGTTGAAGTCCACCAGTCATAAAAGGGCCAAGGTTGCCTACCTCTGGCCTAGGCCTAGGCCGCTTTCTGAATCGTGGACTTCAACTCCCAGAATTCCTGAGCCAGCCTGGCTCAGCTTGGAAACCTCTCCCTTTCCCCTCAGCATGGCTGGCTCAGGAATTCTGGGAGTTGAAGTCCACGAGTCATCAAAGAGCCAAGGTTGCCTACCCCTGTGTTAATCGATTCATTATTTTGGTGTTTCTCACCCTCGGCCACTTGAAGACGGCTGGACGTCAACTCCCAGAATTCCCCCACCCGCAGAGCTAAGTGACACATCGGCTCGGTGAATTTTACCCAATTTTATTACAACTGCAGCGTTGTTAAGTTATGTGAACCCGGTTGTTAAGTGAATCTGGCTTCCCCCCACGGTCAGAAGGTCGCAAAAGGGGGGATCGCCTGACCCCACCGTGGACATTGCGACCGTCTGTGAACCAGCTTGCCAAAGCATCTGAATTTGGATCGCGTGAATCCTGGGGATGCTGCAAAGGTCGTAAGTTTGAAAAATGGTCGTTAAGTCGTGGGGTTTTTTTTTTTAGTGCTGTTGTAACTCGGAAAGGTCACTAAATGAACGTTTGTAAGACGAAGACTGCCTGTATTCTAAGTCCTGACAGTGAGAACAATTAACCAGTGGAACTACCTGCCTCCAGAAGCTGTGAGTGCTCCAATACTGGAAGTTTTTAAGAAGAGACTGGAAGCCATTTGTCTGAAATGGTACTATTAGGTTTCCTGCCTGAGCAGGGGGTTGGACTAGATGACCTCCAAGGTTCTTTCCAACTATTCTGTTCTGTTTTTATTTCTATTTGTATTATTTCTATTTCTATTTCATTCTATAGAGAAGCAACCTAGAACTAAGGAGAAACTTCCTGACAGTGAGAACAATTAACCAGTGGAACAACCTGCCTCCAGAAGCGGTAAATGCTCCAACACTGGAAGTTTTTAAGAAGAGACTGGACAGCCATTTGTCTGAAATGGTATAGGGTTTCCTGCCTGAGCAGGGGGTTGGACTAGATGACCTCCAAGGTCCCCTACTACTACTACTACTACTACTACTACTACTACTACTACTACTACTACTACTTCTCCTTATTATTATTATCATTATTAGTCTGCTTTGATGGGATGGGACGAAAGCTTCCCAGGAATGATTCCATCCTAGAACATCAGCAGAGCTGGGAGGGACCTTGGAGGTCATCTAGCCCAACCCCTTGCTCTAGCCCTGTAATCTTCCAACTCTGACCTGAAACGACAGGTAGCCCTCGAGTTACGCGACCACAAAATGAGCCCCCAAATTTATGTTGCTAAGTGAAACGTTTGTTACGGAGAGTTCTTCCCCCCCCCATTTTATGACTTTTTTTGCCCCAGTTGGTTGGTGAATCCCTGCAGTTGTTAAAAAGTCACACGGTTGTTAAGGGGATCTGGTTTCCCGCCATGGACTTTGCTCGTTGCGAAAGGGGAATCACGTGACCCTCCTTTTGTTTCGCTTAGCCACATAAATTTTGGGCTCCTTTATGGCTGTAACTTGAGGACTTATCCTGGTGTTTTGTTTTGTTTTTTTGCTTCGATCTAACTTAAGCGCGGTTTCCAGCCACCGAAAAGGCAAAACAGATTTTTGGGAAAACCCTCTGGATCATTTCCATTTCCATCCCAGCTAATGAATTTCCTTTCAACGTTCTTCTAGGCTTCCCCTTTCATGGAGCTTAAAAAAAAAAGAAAAAATAATAATTTAGACTCTGCGGTCTGCGAAGCTTTTATCTCGCCATGTCAGCTCCCGGCTGCTTTTTCATCTTTCCTGGTTGCAGCTACCCAGTTTTTCAACCCTAACATTTCAGCCGTCTTTCTCAAAGCATTAATTTACTTCTAAAGCTCGAATGAACAATATGTGATAGACTAGAAACAGTAGATAGACCATATATAAGAGAAACACCAATCAAATAAAATGTATCAGGCGTATAGTTGAGGCTGGAATGTGAGGAGTGAGGAATGTTTGCTAAACCAGACGTTTACAAAGACTGATCCTTAGAGTTGTATTACAGGTTATATGATAATTGCTCTATAATATGATCTTATGTTTAATGTTGATGATTTTAATAAAATAAAAAAAAATTTAAAAAAAAAAGGGAAGGGAAGGGAAGAAAAAAAAAAGAGAGAGAGAGGAAATAGGACAAGTCGAACAACAGCAGACACAGCTGGGATTATTTTTTTAATTAAAAAAAAATCTCCCTTTTCACAGAGACCCAGTTTGTTGGATCAACCTCTGGATCAAACAAAAAAGTCGTTATTAATTCAGCGTGATTGATAACCCGGAACTAAGTTTCAGCTCTTTAGCAGATGATGGAAAACACGCTGAACGAACCCTAGGAATCGGAGGACCACACTGGTAATTTAAACAGAAATTAGCTATTATGTGCATGTAGTTTTCGAATTGCGACTTTTCGTTTAGTGACAGTTTGAAGCAACAACAGATCCTGCTCTATTCTACTCTATTCTACTCTATTCTATTGTTATTTCTATTCTATTGTTATTTCTAATATGTTCTATTGTTATTTCTATTCTATTGTTATTTTTATTCTATTCTATTGTTATTTCTATTCTAGTTATTTCTATTCTATTCTATTCTATTGTTATTTCTATTCTATTCTATTGTTATTTCTATTCTATTGTTATTTCTAATCTATTATTTCTAATCTATTCTATTGTTAATTCTATTGTCATTTCTATTCTATTGTCATTTCTATTCTATTGTTATTTCTATTCTATTCTTATTTCTAATCTATTCTATTATTTCTATTCTAGTTATTTCTATTCTATTCTATTCTATTGTTATTTCTATTCTATTGTTATTTCTAATCTATTATTTCTAATCTATTCTATTGTTAATTCTATTGTCATTTCTATTCTATTGTCATTTCTATTCTATTGTTATTTCTATTCTATTCTTATTTCTAATCTATTCTATTATTTCTATTCTAGTTATTTCTATTCTATTCTATTCTATTGTTATTTCTATTCTATTCTATTGTTATTTCTATTCTATTCTTATTTCTAATCTATTATTTCTAATCTATTCTATTGTTAATTCTATTGTCATTTCTATTCTATTGTTATTTCTATTCTATTCTTATTTCTAATCTATTCTATTATTTCTATTCTAGTTATTTCTATTCTATTCTATTGTTATTTCTATTCTATTCTATTGTTATTTCTAATCTATTATTTCTAATCTATTCTATTGTTATTTCTATTCTATTGTTAATTCTATTCTATTGTCATTTCTATTCTATTGTTATTTCTATTCTATTCTATTCTATTCTATTCTATTCTATTCTATTCTATTCTATTCTATTCTATTCTATTCATGTCCTGTCCTGTCCTGTCCTAAAGGAACATAAACTCTGTCCCCCATTTGCCCATATCTGCACAGTATTAACTATGACAAGACATCGGTTTCCCAACTCTGAAATCCTCCTTTTCTTTGTAAAAATATTTCAAATTCTGTGGTGACAAACAGCGAACCACAGGTAGTCCACAACTTACAATCATTCACTTGGTGACCGAAGTTACAACAGCGCTGAAAAAAAGTGACTTACGACTGCTGTAACATCCCCGTGGTCCTATGATCAAAATTTGGATGCTTTTGTGTTCAGGACAGTGGCAGTGCCCTGAGATTACGTGATCACTCTTTGTAACTCACGACAAGCAAAGTGAACGGGGGAATTCAAATTTGCTTAATGATGGCATGATTCACTTAAGAACTGCTTGTTTTGCTTAGCGACCATGGTGGAAAAGGTCACCCAATGGGGCAATGCTCCCTCAACATCTGCCTTGCTTAGCAACAGAAATTTTGGGCTGAATTGGGGACGTATGTCGAAGAATACCGATACAATACTACCAATAATAATTCTTCTCCAGTGAAGAAATTAATGTCTAAAAAATATTGCATTTAAGATAAAACCAAACGTTAGGAAAGAAAATAAGCTAATTAACAAATAAGAGAGAAAATGCCAAACAATATCTGTAGGGATATAATATTAATTGTATGATTCACCTTGGTATTAAATTTGGACCATATAGAAAGAGACTGCTCCTTTTTTTATTTTAGGACTTCTGAAAAACAGATGACTCATATCCTGAATCCGTTCATTCCAATCAGAAGTTGCTTTCCACTTATATAAAATTATTGCACGCTCTGGGGCTGAGCTGAGCCGAGGCTTTTTACGAGATGCCAAATTCTTGTTTTAAGATTATACTTCCAGATCCAAATTCAGTTCCCTCACTGCAGTATAATCTTTCTTTCTCAAATTGTACTATAACATATGTGATCATTTGAAATCAAAGTGAAGCTATATAGTAGAACGAGACCAAATCATATCAGTTAAAAAAAACATTTCAAAATTCTCAAAAGGGTAGAACAAAATCAGCCTTTAATTTTAGGATATGAAATTCTATTCTATTCTATTCTATTCTATTATCATTATTCTATTCTATCATTATTCTATTCTATTCTATTCTATTCCTATTCTTAATTCTATTCTATTCCTATTCTTAATTCTATTCTTAATTCTATTCTTAATTCTATTCTATTCCTATTCCTATTCTATTCTATTCTAAATTCTATTCTATTCCTATTCTTAATTCTATTCTTAATTCTATTCTATATTCTATTCTATTTATTCTATTCTATTTCTATTCTTAATTCTATTCTATTCCTATTCTTAATTCTATTCTATTCCTATCCTATTCTAAATTCTATTCTATTCTTATATTATTCTGTTCTATTCTATTCTGTTCTATTCTATTCCTATTCTTAATTCTATTCTATTCCTATTCTTAATTCTATTAATTCTATTCTTAATTCTATTCTTAATTCTATTCTATATTCTATTCTATTCTATTCTATTCTATTCTATTCTATTCTATTCTATTCTATTCATTATTCTGTTCTATTCTATTTTGTTCTGTTTTGTTCTATTATCCTATCCTACCCTACCCTATTCTTCAGCTGACACTTCTTCATCTGGCACTTCCAGTGGGCTGTTCTAGACCTGGGAGGCCTCCTCCAGGTCTCCAATTGGCTTCCGGAAGTGACATCCACGCACTTCCGGTGGGCCGTTCTAGACCTGGGAGACCACCTCCCGGCCTCCGAGGCCTAGAACGGACTTCCAGAAGCAGCGTGGGTTCAGCCGGTCCTCTGAACTCAACAAAATTGAGCTGTTGGTTCTACTGAACCCGTGCGAAACGGTTGAACCGCACCACTGGTTCACTCTCTCCCCACTGCCATTTCAATTTTTTAGTGGATTTCTGGAACTGCTGGCCAGCTCAGAGTCTTCCAAAGCCACGAGATGGTTTCCTGACTCCGCCAAAACAGAGCAAGGTCTACTCAGGACTTACGTCTCGTAGATGTGTCCGTTCTCAACCCTCTCCTCGACGTAAGCCAGGGCCCGGACGTGCATCGGTGAATGAGGAAAGGCAGCGTGGATCCAGGGTAATCCGAAGACGGACAGGCCCGTGTTGATCAACGCCACCAGGAGCAGGTCCCAGTGATAGGCTGTTCCCTTCACCAACCTGGAATAAAATGCTTGTTAGCCAGGATTCGTCGCAGGGACACCAGGCCGAGCCAGAACAACCTGTAGCCCGAGAATCGGAACACCTCAGGCCTCCAACAGAAGAGAGTAGCCGTAGCTCAGGGTGGAACTGTGGGGGTCCTTGGTGCTCTCTGAGCTTCGTTGCTTTCTTGCAGACATTTCATGACCCAACTAGGTAACATCATCAGTGCTAGAAGGGAGTGTGACGAGGTGTGGATTGGAGAAGGGGGGAGGGAGGGGAGGGGGGGGAAAGGAGGACAACGACTATGACTAAGGGGTCCTTGGTGCTCTCTGAGCTTGTTTTCTTACAGATGTTTCATGACCCAACTAGGTAACATCATCAGTGCTACAAGAGAGGCTGTGGAGAGGAGGAGGAGGAGGAGGAGGAGGAGGAGGACGACGACGACGACGACGACGACTGTGAGGTCCTTGGTGGTCTCTGAGTTGGGTGGTTTTCTTGCAGACGTTTTATGACCCAACTAGGTAACATCATCAGTGTTACAAAGGAGTGGGGTTTGTGGACAGGATGATAAGGAGGAGGAGGAGGAGGAGGACTGTGGGGTCCTTGGTGCTCTCTGAGCTTGGTGGTTTTCTTGCAGACATTTCATGACCCAACTAGGTAGCCTCATCAGTGCTAGAAGAGAGGAGGGTGTGTGGATTGCAGAAGGGGGAGGAGGAAGAGTGTGGGATCCTTAGTGGTCTTATTGTTTTCCTGCAGACGTTTCATGACCTGACTAGGGAACATTGTCAGTGCTAGAAGGGAGTGGGGTTTAAGGGGAGGAGGAGGAGGAGGAGGAGAACGAGCTTCGTTGTTTCCTAGCAGACATTTCATAAGAAAACTAGGTAACATAACCAGTGCTAGATGAGAGGGGTGTTTGGATTGGAGGAGGAGAAAGATGATTATGGGGTCCTTGGTGTGCTCTGAACTGGATGGTTGTTCTTGCAGACGTTTCACGACCCAACTAGGTAACATCATCAGCGCTACAAGAGAGTGGGGGGGTTTGCTTTGTCTTTACGTACAAGTAACTTCTCTTGCCAACATTCGCAAGGATATGTTTTTCTCTTTTGTAGTTCCTTGATTACGGAACTATCTAGTTAGGGAACGTTAGCCGTGGAGTTCTTGGTCCTCTCTGAACTTGGTTGTTTTCTTGCAAACGTTTCATTACCAAACTAGCTAACATCATCAGTGCTAGAAGACAGTAGATATGCTCTGTTTACTTATAGTGGTTTACTGTCAACATCGGTGAGGATATTATTCTCATCTTGGTGTTACCTTGATTAGGCTGATGTTTACTGTTCTAAATTGATCATTTCTTGATGGGGGCCACTGCTTATTAGTTGACTGATGGTCTAGTATTAACCGTGGTGTCAATCTCTGCTTATCTGTCTGTTGAATACTGATGATGTTACCTAGCTGGGTCATGAAACATCTGCAGGAAAACAATAAAGCTCAGAGACCACTAAGGATCCCACACTCCTCCTCCTCCTCCTCCCCCTTCTGCAATCCACACACCCTCCTCTCTTCTAGCACTGATGATGCTACCTAGTTGGGTCATGAAACGTCTGCAAGAAAACCACCACGCTCAGAGAGCACCAGGGACCCCACAGTCCTCCTCCTCTGCTTCTTCTTTTTCTTCTTCCTCTTCCTCTTCCTCCAATCCACAGCCTCCCTCTCTTCTAGCACTGATGATGTTACCTAGCTGGGTCATGAAACGTCCGCAAGGAAACCACCAATCAAGGGGAATAATTTGTGGCTTAGGGTGGAAATGAGGGTTCCCCGTTTCTCTCCGAGCTTGCTTGTTTCCTTGGCAGACGTTTCGTGACCCAAACGAGGGAACAGCACTGATGATGTTACCTAGCTGGGTGATGAAACATCTGCTAGGAAACAACCAAGCTCAGTGAGCGCTAAGGATCCCACCCTTAATGCCTCAATTGGAGAACCTTTAGCCTAATTTTATTTTGCTGCTGCAAAAAGTCTTCAGGTTTAATGCTTAAAAAGTCCATTTCTAGTTTCATTTTTTTTTTTTAAAGAGCGGGGAAGCAAGGGAGGCAGAGAGAACATTATAACCCTGCAGCCCAACTTGCAGGGTGAGCTGTTAATTCAGAAATGCTGCAGAAAACTCTTCGCCTGAGCCCGTACCGGCTGCAACGATGACCGAGGCAACTCTGCGCGTCCTCGGAGAGTCCTCGTTTGGTGACAAAATCCGAACCTAGAGAAGCTAACGGGGCCCGCGGTGGAAAGGCTTACCTGTTCTCAGGTGCGTTGGTGAGCGAGGCCACAATGTTTTGCTCGATGAAGAAGAGCATGGAGAGCAGGAAACCCAGACCCATCGCGCTCATGACTGGGCCCAGGTGGAGATCTTTCAAGGGTGCCAGAACGAACAAGCTCTCCGACTGATTGTAGTTAAATTTGGACACTGGAAAAACGAGGGAAAGTCAACAGACTCGGGAAAAACGGCTGGGCGCTCCATCCCTGGAGATCTTCGAGAAGAGACTGGAGAGCCATTGGCCAGGGATGGTAAGGTTAAAAGGGGAGGGGGGGCGGTCCAGCCTTGGCAACTTTTAAGACAACTTGTGGACTTTAACTCCCAGAATTCCCCAGCCAGCCCTTTCCCTCCCTTCCTTCCTGGCTTCGGGATTCTGGGAGTCAAAGTCCACAAGTTTTAAAGGGGGACCAATCACCAGGAGATGAAGAGTTCGAGTCCTGCCTTAAGGCATGAAAGCCGGCTTCAGGACTTGGGGCCAATCACCAGGAGATGGTGAGTTCTAGTTCTATCTTTGACAATGAAAGCCAGCTGGGTGACTGTGGGCCAATCACCAGGAGATGGTGAGTTCTAGTTCTATCTTTGACAATGAAAGCCGGCTGGGTGACTGTGGGCCAATCACCAGGAGATGGTGAGTTCTAGTTCTATCTTTGACAATGAAAGCCAGCTGGGTGACTGTGGGCCAATCACCAGGACATGGTGAGTTCTAGTTCTATCTTTGACAATGAAAGCCAGCTGGGTGACTGTGGGCCAATCACCAGGAGATGGTAAGTTCTAGTTCTATCTTTGACAATGAAAGCCAGCTGGGTGACTGTGGGCCAATCACCAGGAGATGGTGAGTTCTAGTTCTATCTTTGACAATGAAAGCCGGCTGGGTGACTGTGGGCCAATCACCAGGAGATGGTGAGTTCTAGTTTTATCTTTGACCTGAAAGCCAGCTGGGTGACTGTGGGCCAATCACCAGGAGATGGTGAGTTCTAGTTCTATCTTTGACAATGAAAGCCAGCTGGGTGACTGTGGGCCAATCACCAGGAGATGGCGAGTTCTAGTTCTATCTTTGACAATGAAAGCCGGCTGGGTGACTGTGGGACAATCACCAGGAGATGGTGAGTTCTAGTTCTATCTTTGACAATGAAAGCCGGCTGGGTGACTGTGGGCGAATCACCAGGAGATGGTGAGTTCTAGTTTTATCTTTGACAATGAAAGCCAGCTGGGTGACTGTGGGACAATCACCAGGAGATGATGAGTTCTAGTTTTATTTTTGACATGAAAGCCGGCTGGGTGAAAGTGGGCCAATCACCAGGAGACAATGAGTTCTAGTTCTATCTTTGACCTGAAAGCCGGCTGGGTGACTGTGGGCCAATCACCAGGAGACAATGAGTTCTAGTTCTATCTTTGACCTGAAAGCCGGCTGGGTGACTGTGGGCCAATCACCAGGAGACAATGAGTTCTAGTTCTATCTTTGACCTGAAAGCCGGCTGGGTGACTGTGGGCCAATCACCAGGAGATGGTGAGTTCTAGTTCTATCTTTGACATGAAAGCAAGCTGGGTGACTGTGGGCCAATCACCAGGAGATGGTGAGTTCTAGTTCTATCTTTGACAATGAAAGCCGGCTGGGTGACTGTGGGCCAATCACCAGGAGATGGTGAGTTCTAGTTTTATCTTTGACCTGAAAGCCGGCTGGGTGACTGTGGGCCAATCACCAGGAGACGGTGAGTTCTAGTTCTATCTTTGACAATGAAAGCCAGCTGGGTGACTGTGGGCCAATCACCAGGAAATGGTGAGTTCTAGTTTTATCTTTGACAATGAAAGCCAGCTGGGTGACTGTGGGACAATCACCAGGAGATGATGAGTTATAGTTTTATTTTTGACATGAAAGCCGGCTGGGTGAAAGTGGGCCAATCACCAGGAGACAATGAGTTCTAGTTCTATCTTTGACCTGAAAGCCGGCTGGGTGACTGTGGGCCAATCACCAGGAGATGGTGAGTTCTAGTTTTATCTTTGACAATGAAAGCCAGCTGGGTGACTGTGGGACAATCACCAGGAGATGATGAGTTCTAGTTTTATTTTTGACATGAAAGCCGGCTGGGTGAAAGTGGGCCAATCACCAGGAGACAATGAGTTCTAGTTCTATCTTTGACCTGAAAGCCGGCTGGGTGACTGTGGGCCAATCACCAGGAGATGGTGAGTTCTAGTTTTATCTTTGACCTGAAAGCCGGCTGGGTGACTGTGGGCCAATCACCAGGAGACGGTGAGTTCTAGTTCTATCTTTGACAATGAAAGCCAGCTGGGTGACTGTGGGCCAATCACCAGGAGACGGTGAGTTCTAGTTCTATCTTTGACAATGAAAGCCAGCTGGGTGACTGTGGGACAATCACCAGGAGATGATGAGTTCTAGTTCTATCTTTGACAATGAAAGCCAGCTGGGTGACTGTGGGCCAATCACCAGGAAATGGTGAGTTCTAGTTCTATCTTTGACCTGAAAGCCGGCTGGGTGACTGTGGGCCAATCACCAGGAGATGGTGAGTTCTAGTTCTATCTTTGACATGAAAGCAAGCTGGGTGACTGTGGGCCAATCACCAGGAGATGGTGAGTTCTAGTTCTATCTTTGACCTGAAAGCCGGCTGGGTGACTGTGGGCCAATCACCAGGAGATGGTGAGTTCTAGTTCTATCTTTGACATGAAAGCAAGCTGGGTGACTGTGGGCCAATCACCAGGAGATGGTGAGTTCTAGTTCTATCTTTGACAATGAAAGCCGGCTGGGTGACTGTGGGCCAATCACCAGGAGATGGTGAGTTCTAGTTCTATCTTTGACATGAAAGCAAGCTGGGTGACTGTGGGCCAATCACCAGGAGATGGTGAGTTCTAGTTCTATCTTTGACAATGAAAGCCGGCTGGGTGACTGTGGGCCAATCACCAGGAGATGGTGAGTTCTAGTTTTATCTTTGACCTGAAAGCCGGCTGGGTGACTGTGGGCCAATCACCAGGAGACGGTGAGTTCTAGTTCTATCTTTGACAATGAAAGCCAGCTGGGTGACTGTGGGCCAATCACCAGGAGACGGTGAGTTCTAGTTCTATCTTTGACAATGAAAGCCAGCTGGGTGACTGTGGGCCAATCACCAGGAAATGGTGAGTTCTAGTTTTATCTTTGACAATGAAAGCCAGCTGGGTGACTGTGGGACAATCACCAGGAGATGATGAGTTCTAGTTTTATTTTTGACATGAAAGCCGGCTGGGTGAAAGTGGGCCAATCACCAGGAGACAATGAGTTCTAGTTCTATCTTTGACCTGAAAGCCGGCTGGGTGACTGTGGGCCAATCACCAGGAGATGATGAGTTTTAGTTCTATCTTTGACATGAAAGCCGGCTGGGTGACTGTGGGCCAATCACCAGGAGATGATGAGTTTTAGTTCTATCTTTGACCTGAAAGCAAGCTAGGTGACTGTGGGCCAATCACCAGGAGATGGTGAGTTCTAGTTCTATCTTTGGGCCAGTCCGTCTCTCTCAGCCCAACCAAGATAGCAACTATTAGGTATGTTTTTGAGTTGTTTATAAATAATAATAAAGGCAGGATACAAAATAAAATAGATAAAAAATAAATAAAATAAACAGGCATAGAGGAGGGTGCATCTTTCCAGGAAAACTGTGAAGTTTAAAAATATGGAGAGGTTTGTCCCTTTCCAGCAAGGAAATCTGTTGTGTCAAGTCAACACAACTGCCGAGGGTGTTTGCCCCTTTCTGGTTCCAAACAGGTGGAATGCGACCCACACACAAAAAAAGGGGAATTGTGAGATTTTTTCATTTCCTTTTTATTCATCTCCCCTCATCTCCAATCTACGTCATTCGGAGGATGGAGAGAATTGGGGGTTTTTTTTTTCCCCTTCCTTAATGCGGAAAAGTCGATCTGTTCGACCGACGTAACCGTGGATAATATTTTAGATTTCCTTCGACGTCTGGTGCTCCCAGCCTAGCAGATGTTTGGGATCGTTTGCGCCCGTTTAATTAGGAAAATACAAAGTAGCAGCACAAAAAAAAAAAAAAATCAGACCCGGAGGGAAAAAAAAACGATGGGTCAACATTCATCAACCTTTACATCTGTATGTCCGTCAGCGGTTCTTCCTGCCTCTGGTAATGAGGCAGCCTTTTTTGCCGGCTGCCAGAATAATTGGGCGGAAAAAATAAAGTTTCTTTTTTTTTTCTTCCCCCCCCCCAAAAAAAGGCAAACAAAAAAAAAAACCACACACCTCGTGGATAGACTATATACAAGAGAAACACCAATCCAACAAAATGCACCTGGCGTTTAGTTGAGGCTCGACGTAAAGAGGGAAGAATGTTTACCAAATCAAATGTTTACAAAGACTAACACCTAATGTTGTATGCCTAGGTTATATGACGAAAGCCTCTTAATATGATCTTATGCTTAATGTTGTTTGCTTTAATATTGATAAAGCGAATTGAATTTCTATCTCAGGTTATGAAACTTCTACCTCAGGATCTTTGGTTAGGGACTATAAAAGATTGCACTATTACTGAGACAAAGTTAATTCAGAAGCGCGAGTGAACAATAGGTGATAGACTAGATATAGTAGATAGACCATATACAAGATTTACCTCAGGTTATCAAATTTCTACCTCAGGATTTTTTGTTAGGGATCATAAAAGACTGTACTAATACTGAGATGAATAATATGTGATAGACTAGAAACAGTGGATAGACTATAGAAAAGAGAAACACCAATCAAATAAAGTGCAACAGGCGTATAGTTGAGGCTTGACGTGAGGAGTGAAAAATGTTTATCAAACCAGACGTTTATAAAGATTAATACTTACTGTTGTATATCAGGTGCTAGGACGATTGATGCATACCATGATTTTATGTTCAATGTTGATTGTTCTAATAAAAGAATTTTTTTTTAAAAAAAGAGTGCCTTTTTCGTGATAAGTGAAATTAAACTGTGGACTAGAATCATTCAGAGAACTTAATGCCTGAGGATACAAGACACTTCTTGTGAAGATATAGATTGGGACTCGGGTTGTTTGACAAGGGTCAAGTTTTGTGATGCATTTGATTTGTTTGTTTCTATGCGGCTGTTATTATTTTTATATTAAAAAAAGCAACAACATTCCAGGTGGCAAATACGTCCAAACTCACCTTTCTCCTCCTATTTTCCTAACAACAGTCCTGTGAGGTGGATTGGGCTGAGAGAGAGAAAGAGTGATTAGCTCAAAGATACCGAGGTGGCTTTTGTGCCTAAGACTGGACTAGAACTCCTTGTCTCCTGGTGACTGGCCCAAAGTCACCCAGCTGGCTTTCATGTCAAAGATAAAACTAGAACTCCTCGTCTCCTGGTGATTGGCCCAAAGTCACCCAGCTGCCATTTATCCCTAAGGAGGGACTAGCTGGCTTTCATGTCGAAGATAAAACTAGAACTCCTCGTCTCCTGGTGAGTGGCCCAAAGTCACCCAGCTGGCTTTCATGTCAAAGATAAAACTAGAACTCCTCGTCTCCTGGTGATTGGCCCAAAGTCACCCAGCTGCCATTTATCCCTAAGGAGGGACTAGCTGGCTTTCATGTCGAAGATAAAACTAGAACTCCTCGTCTCCTGGTGAGTGGCCCAAAGTCACCCAGCTGGCTTTCATGTCAAAGATAAAACTAGAACTCCTCGTCTCCTGGTGATTGGCCCAAAGTCACCCAGCTGCCATTTATCCCTAAGGAGGGACTAGCTGGCTTTCATATCGAAGATAAAACTAGAACTCCTCGTCTCCTGGTGATTGGCCCAAAGTCACCCAGCTGCCATTTATCCCTAAGGAGGGACTAGCTGGCTTTCATGTCGAAGATAAAACTAGAACTCCTCGTCTCCTGGTGAGTGGCCCAAAGTCACCCAGCTGGCTTTCATGTCAAAGATAAAACTAGAACTCCTCGTCTCCTGGTGATTGGCCCAAAGTCACCCAGCTGCCATTTATCCCTAAGGAGGGACTAGCTGGCTTTCATGTCGAAGATAAAACTAGAACTCCTCGTCTCCTGGTGAGTGGCCCAAAGTCACCCAGCTGGCTTTCATGTCAAAGATAAAACTAGAACTCCTCGTCTCCTGGTGATTGGCCCAAAGTCACCCAGCTGCCATTTATCCCTAAGGAGGGACTAGCTGGCTTTCATATCGAAGATAAAACTAGAACTCCTCGTCTCCTGGTGAGTGGCCCAAAGTCACCCAGCTGGCATTTATCCCTAAGGAGGGACTAGAATTCCCCATCTCCTGGCGATTAGCCCAAAGTTATCCCTTGGTTTTTCATGCCTTAAGGCTAGGCTAGAACTCTCCGTCTCCTGGTGATTGGCCCAAAGTCACCCAGCCGGCTTTCATGCTTAAAAGCTGGGACTAGAACTCACCACCTCCTGGTTTCTAGCCTGGAGCCTTAACAGTGACTAGACCCAGCTGGCTCTCATTTGTTTCTGACTGTTTCATACCTATTTTATGATGGACACCAGAATCGGAATCACAAGACGATACAGCAGACAAATAAGTGTAAACCTTTTATAATAATTAATAAGTAAATAATTAAAACCGAGGGTGGGGGGAAGTCAAGATCGAGAACCACCTTGATAAATGCAGGTGGGCGGAAAGAGACGCCGCCTAGGGAACAATCAAGATCAGGGGTCTTCAAACTCGGCAACTTTAAGACTTGTGGACTTCAACTCCCAGAATTCCTCAGCCAGGCACATGTTCCTGGCTGAGGAATTCTGGGAGTTGAAGTCCGCTCCTATTGAAGTCTATATCGGGGTCTTCAAACCTGGCCCTTTTATAATTTGTGAACTTCAACTCCCAGAATTCCTCAGCCAGGCACGCTGGCTGGGGAATTCTGGGAGTTGAAGTCCACAAGTCATAAAAGGGCCAAGTTTGAAGGCCCCCTGCTGTAGGGTCACTTATGAGCCGGATTAGAAGCACCAATGGCTGCCACTTCCCATGGTCACATGATCATATTTGGGGGCACTGAGTGACCTGCCCACTTTTACAGCAGTGTCCCAAAGCCACATGATGGCGATTTGTGATTTTTTTTTTGTGGGAAACCACCGGAATTCTGGGAGTTGAAGTCCAGAGGTCTTAAAAGTTGCCGAGTTTGAAGACCCCCTGGTCAAGATAAAAGAGCGACTAGCCCTCAGCTGCATTAACGGACAGAGAAAGACACACAGAAGTGATCCTTCCCAGCTCCCCAGGCTGTCAAAGAGACAGTGGGAAAAGTTTGTACAGGTAGTCCTCGACGTACAATGCTTCGTTTAGTGACCGCTCAACGTTACGACACTGGGGAAAAAAGATAACACACAGCCGGGACCGTTTTTCAAACTGATGCCCGTCG
The DNA here is from genome assembly GCA_034064705.1 of Bothrops alternatus. Classification (NCBI taxonomy): domain Eukaryota; kingdom Metazoa; phylum Chordata; class Lepidosauria; order Squamata; family Viperidae; genus Bothrops; species Bothrops alternatus. The sequence continues at coordinate 80,984 of JARGCV010000847.1, forward strand.
CAGCATCCCCGGGGTCATGCGATCCAAATTTGGGCGGTTGGCAACCGACAGCCATTCAATAAATAAATTAATGCTCTTCTCCCCTTCCCTTCAAAAAATATCCTCCCTCCCCGCCCCCCAAGCTGACCTACTTTTTATTTCTGCGAAGAAGTGGGATCCAATCACGGAGAAGGTGAGGACGGAAATCGGCAGCGCACAATCCGACAGGATTTCGCGGACGCGGGGATGAAGGTACGGGCTGCAAGGGAATTAGAAACACCCAGTCAGGACCACCAGCTGCCCTGTTGCTGAAGGGGGTTGAAAGAGCAGGATGGAACTGCAGATGTTGATGAAACCAAAGGAAAGGGCCGGCAGTGGGATTCAGCCGGTTGGTTCCACTTCGGCAGAACCGGCAGCTAATTTTTTTGTGGCCCGGGCCCAGAATGGACTTCTGGAAGCAGCATCCACGCAGAGAACCGGTTGTTCGCCTGTCTGAATCCCGCCACTGAAAGGGGCTGGTTTCAGCTTCCTCACGGTCAGGAGCATCGTGAGAACTTTCTCAAGAGGCGTGCCGGTCAAATTTTGAATGTTGATCAAAGATGCCGACGTCCATGGCTAGCTAAGAGGCTGGTTCATCGCTCAGCCTTCCCTACTCTGTTTGCATTCGGTTCAACCAGGTCTAGCCTGGTTGGAAAAATGATGGTATATGGAATCCTTGGCACTCTCTGAACTTGGTGGTTTTCTTGCAGACGTTTCATGACCCAACTAGGTGACATCATCCGTGCAAGAAGGGAGTGGGGTATGCAGAAAGGAGGAGGAAGAGGTGGTGGTGGTGGAGAAGGAGGAGGAGGAGGAGGAAGAGGACGACTGTGGGTCCCTGGTGCTCTCTGAGCTTGGTGGTTTTCTTGCAGACATTTCATGAACCAACTAGGTAACATCATCAGTGCTAGAAGGAATAGAGGGTTGAGGAGGAGGAGAATGATTACTGTGAGGACCTTGGTGTTCTAAAGGCTTGTTTTTTTCTTGCAGATGTTTCATGACCCAACTAGGTAACAACATCAGTGCAAGAAGAGAATGGCTTTGTAGAGGAGGGGGAGGAGGAGGAGGAGGAGCAGGAAGAGGAGGAGCAGGAGGAGGAGGAGCAGGAGGAGGAGGAGGACGACGACTATGGGGTCCTTGCTGCTCTCTGAGCTTGGTGATTTTCCTTGCAGACGTCTCATGACCCAACTAGATAACATCATCAGTGCTAGAAGAAAGTGAGAGTAGAGGAGGAAGAAGAGGAGGAGGAAGATGATAATGACGACGTTTTGTGCTAGTCTCCCATAATGGGCACAGAGCAACATTCCTCAACTCTGGCAACTTCCAAAAGGCCCAGCTGAGGAACTCTGGGAGTTGAAGTCCACGCGTATTCCCGAGGCCGAGGGTTGAGAAACACTGACAAACCGAAAAAAAAAAAAACAGCCAAAGGACCCCCATGCCATTGGCATCAATTGATACGGTTGCTGGAATTGGGGATGTCTAGTTTAATGAAGAGAAGGACGAGGGGGGACAGGATAGCCGCCTTCCAGTATCTCAGGGGCGGCCCCAAACAAGAGGGAATCAACCTCTTCTCCAAAGCTCCTGAAGGCCAGACAAGAAGCAACGGATGGAAACCGATCAAGAAGAGAAGCAGCCTAGAACTAAGGAGAAACTTCCTGAGAATTAGAACAATTAACCAGTGGAACCACCTGCCTCCAGAAGCGGTGAATGCTCCAACACTGGAAGTTTTTAAGAGACTGGACAGCCGTTTGTCTGAAATGGTATAGGGTTTCCTACCTGAGCAGGGGGTTGGACTAGATGACCTCCAAGGTTCCTTCCAACTTTATTATTCTGTTTTGTTCTGTTCTATTCTTTCTCTATTCTCTTTTATTGTCTTCTATTCTTTTTCTTTTCTATTCTGTTCTGTTCTAGTCTATATTCTATTCCATTCCATTCTAAAAAAGAAATTTCCTGACAGTTAAAACAATTAACCAGTGGAACCACCTGCCTCCAGAAGCGGTGAATGCTCCAACACTGGAAGTTTTTAAGAAGAGACTGGACAATCTGGGTGAGAAATGTAGAATTCACGAAAGCGCAACAGCTAAGAGAAAACTTCTACAAGATGTTCTACAGGTGGCATCTAGACCCGAAAAAACTATCATACATCTATCCAGACACCCAGCCCAAGTGCTGGAGGTGTGGCGATGGGGAGGCTACATACTTTCATGTTTGGTGGACATGCAGAAAAATCAAAGCCTTCTGGAGGAAGATATGGTGGACACTCCAAACTACATTCAAAAAGCGTACTGACTTTCTACCTCAGGTTTTTTTGTTAGGGATCATAAAAGATTGCACTACCTCAGAGACGAGCTTATTTCTGAACTTGATCACAGCAGCCAGATTGTTGGTGGGACAATACTGGAAGAATCCAGAAATACCACCTATGGAAGAATGGACTTTGAAAGTAATAAATTTGGCGGAAATGGCGAAAATATCGGCATATTTGAAAGATCGCTCAAATGAACAATATTTGACAGACTGGAAACAGTGGATAGACTATATACAAGAGAAACACCAATCAAACAAAATGTATCTGGCGTACAGTTGAAGCTCGACGTGAAGAGTGAAGAATGTTCACCAAACCAGACGTTTACAAAGACTAATACCTAATGTTGTATTTTATGTTATATGATGATTGCCTCTTAATATGATCTCATGCTTAATGTTGTTTGCTTTAATATTGAAAAAGCGGATTGAATTTCTAACTCAGGTTATTGAATTTCTACCTCAGGATCTTTTGTTAGGGATTATAAAAGATTGCACTATTACTGAGACGAAGTTAATTCTGAAGCGCGAATGAACAATATGTGATAGACTAGATATAGTAGATAGACCATATACAAGAGCTGTATTTTCAGGTCTTATGAGGACAGCTTATTAATATGAGCCCAGATTTAATATTGATTGCTTTAATATTGGAAAAGCGTACTGAATTTCTACCTCAGGATACTGAATTTCTACCTCAGGATCTTTTGTTAGGGATCATAAAAGATTGCACTACTACTGAGACGAATTTACTTCTGAAGCTCGAATGAACAATAGGTGATAGACTAGAAACAGTAGATAGACCATATAGAAGAGAAACACCAATCAAATAAAATGTATCAGGCGTATAGTTGAGGCTTGACGTGAGGAGTGAGGAATGTTTACTAAACCAGACGTTTACAAAGACTAATACTTAGAGTTGTATTGCAAGATATATGATGATTGCTTTTTAATATGAACTTATGTTTAATGTTGATGGTTTTAATAAAATAATTTAAAAAAAAAAGAAGAAGAGACTGGACAGCCGTTTGTCTGAAATGGTTTTGGGTTTCCTGCCTGAGCAGGGGGTTGGACTAGATGACCTCCAAGGTCCCTTCCAACTTTATTATTATTATTATTATTATTATTATTATTATTATTATTATTATTATTATTATTATTATTATTATTATTATTACCTTTTCTTGAACTGATAGAGAGTGTGCCCAAGCCACAAGGTGCCCAGCATGAGCATCAGACTCAGGACGGCGGTTTCTCGGCCCTCGTGCGCGGCGTCCGAAGGACCGTCACTCTCATTTCCCATCGAGGGACGCTCTGTCGAGATGTTCAACAAGAGTGTGTTGTTGTTGATGGACAACGTTTGCGGTCTTGGGCCGTGGTAGTAGTTGGTGAAAACTGGGAAAAAAAAAAAAGAAAACGAACCATTTTACAGCTGGCGGACGGGACAAAAAAAAATATCTCCATTTCACACCTTTATTTGGACCCAGGCGCACCTTGGTTAGACTCAGCAAGAAGGGTCCAGGCAGTGCTCAGTTTACAACAGTTCGCTTAGTGACCGTTCAGAAGCTATGACGGCCCTGGAGACAAAAGGACGGTTTTTCACACTTAACGACCCCCCCCGGTCACGTGCTCGAAATTCAGACGCTTGGCAAGTGACTTGTATTTATGATGGTCGCAGCGTCCCGGGGTCACGTGATCCCCTTTTGCGAGCTTCGGACAAAATCAACACGGGAAGCCAGGTTCACTTAACAGCCTTAAGTTGCCAGCTTAGCAACCGCAGCGATTCACTTAACAACCAAGATCGCAAAATGGGGCAAAATTCACTTCAAAGCCCTCTTGCTTAACAACATCAATTTGGGGCTCTGTTGGGGTCCTAAGTCAAGGACTAGTGTATTAATGCTTGCATTTACCTTCGTGTCTGAACCGGTATAGGGTCTCCTGCCTGAGAGGGGGGGAAGGGGGGGTTTGGACTAGATCACGGCTTTTCAACCAGTGGCACGGCTACCACCTGGGGTCCATGGGCACCTGGCAGGTGGTACGCGACCATCTTAGAAAAGGGGTAGCAGCGGAGGGCAATGAGCTGAACCAGTGGCAGCACCACACAAGCCTGAGCGAGAGACGGCTGGAGCTGCAGGGCTGTCGGGGCTCAGCAGAAACGCCAGGATCAGTGCCGCTTTCCAGCTGATCGCCGCTTCTTCGGGACTGTCAGGGCTCAGTGGAAGTGCCAGGATCAGCACCAGGCTCCAGCTGGACCTCGGCACTGATCCTGCTGCTTCCGCTGAGCCCAGAAGAGGCACCGATCAGCTGGAAAGCAGCACTGATCCTGGCGCTTCTGCTTAGCCCTGAAGAAGCACCAATCAGCTGGAAAGCAGCACCGATCCTGGCGCTTCTGATGAGCCCTGAAGACGCACCAATCAGCTGGAAAGAAGCACTGATCCTGGCGCTTCTGCTGAGCCCTGAAGAAGCATCGATCAGCTGGAAAGCAGCACCGATCCTGGCGCTTCTGCTGAGCCCTGAAGACGCACCAATCAGCTGGAAAGCAGCACTGATCCTGGCGCTTCTGCTGAGCCCAGAAGAAGCGCCGATCAGCTGGAATGTTGCAGCCTCTCCAGGGTCTTGTGATTTACATTCAGATGCTTGGCCACTAATTTATATTTATGACGGTCACAGTGTCCCAGGGTCATGTGAAGGGACCAAAACCTGCTGCAACCACCCAGCAGACGGGGGGGGGGGAATAAAAACCAAACACCCCCCCACCCCACCCCCGCTGCCAATCCTCAACAGAAATGCTCACAATGGAAACCTCGGACAGGAGGAAGAGCGCCGCTGGGGGGGGGGCAGGTGTCTTGCTCGGCTGTGGCTTGGGGGGCCCTTTTTTCAGTGCCATTGTAACTTCGAACATGCACTAAGCGAACTGTTATAAGTCGAGGACTACCTGTACTTCATCACTTTTTGGGTGGGGGTCATCAAGTTTTTGACACCTTGCTAGGCGACCGGTGGTCCTCGGATATTGCCATATCCTAAAAGTGGTACGATGGGTGAAAAGGTTGAAAAGCCCTGGACTAGAGGACCTCCAAGACCCCTCCCAACCCGGTTGTCCTCCTACCTGTTACCAATTCACCAGTGGAACGACTCGTCTCCACAAATTGTGGGTGTTCCATCACAGGAGGTTTGCAAAAGGAAAGCGGATAAGAGTTTGTCTGAAACGGCAGGGGGTCTCCCGCTAGAGCAGGGGGTTGGTCTAGAAGACCTTGGTGGGGTCCCTTTCAAGTCTGCTGTGCTGTATGCAGAACGCTACCTTTTCTCTTGGTTAATCCCTTTCCAAAGATTTAGTAGGGGTGATCATTTGCAGCAGAACATTCATCAGTGGCAGCTGAAGGACTCGGCAAGGTGTCCGCAGCTGCAACATCCTAACCAAAGTGTGTGTTTGTGTGTGTGTGTGTCTGTGTGTGTGTGTCTGTGTGTGGTGGGAGAGTTATTTAAGGTCCCTCTGATCCCATTAGCCCCCTCTTGTTTGCTTCGACAGGGCTGCTTGCGTTTCCTGCCGGAGTGCAGGAGTCAAGATCAAAGGGGGACTCCGGAGCTTTCAGGGGCAGCTAAATCACCCCGTGTTGAAAAACAAAATATAATTAGGCAGCTGGAAAGGAACAGGGCAGCAGCCTTGTAGACCCCCCCACCCCTGTTCTTTCCCTGACACACACACACACACACCCTCCCCACACCGGAATGTGGTAACGCACAAACACCACACAACCAGAAGCCACGGGGGGGCCATTTGAAAAAAAAAAAGATCAGAGATGAAATGAAAACGGAGGATTTTAAAATTGTTTTTGGGGATGGCGGGGCAGGGGGATGGCGGGGGGGGGAGAGAAAAAGAAGGAAGAAGAAGGGAAACGGGTGACTGACATCACTCGCCTTTGATGAAGGAAATACGACAAATGTTGTATGCCCTGGTTCTCCGTTGGGCCGCAGTCAAAGAGCGATCCCTTTCATCGTGCAGACGGGGGGGGGAGGCTGGCTTCCCACCACCTGCAACCCTTCCCCATGCCAAAAATGACCTGTCTTAACTTTGCCAGGAATCAATCCCACCGGAATAGAGCTGGAAGGGAACCTTGGAGGTCTTCTAGACCAGCCCCCTGCTCGAACAGGGAGACCCTAGGCCATTCCAGACAAAACTGGCTATCCAGTCTCTTCTTAAAAACCTCCCGTGATGGAAGCACCCACGAGATCTGGTGGCCAGCTGTTCCCCTGGTTAATTGTCCTCACTGTTAGGGGCTTTCTCCTTCATTCCAGGCTGCTTCTCTCCTTGATTAGTTCCCATCCGTTGTGTCTGCCCTGCCTTCAGGTGCTTTAGAGAATAGGGGGGACCCTCCCCCCTTCTTTGTGGCAGCTTCTCAAATATTGGAAGACTACCAGCCTGTCCCCCCTCGTTCTTCAGACCTGGTTATTGCACAGAGTTTAGCAGCTAATTTATGATGTTGGATAATAAAAACTTAGAACATAAAAGAGCAGTGGTGGCCAACCTATGGCACTCAGAGCCCTCTCTGTGGGGCACGCGCACCGCCGCCCCAGTCCTGGGCCTTCGGCTGGGTTTTTATAAATCCTTTTCGCTTTAGGCCTCCGCCGCCGTGTGCAAAAAAAAAAAAAAAAAAAGGTTTGATCAATCTATCAACTTCAACTTCTCGCCGGGAAAACGAAAGATCTTGCAAATTTGGAACTGATTGATTGAACTTTTTAGTCCCGCCCAGTCTGCCGTGACCACCGCCGCCACGCCCTCCCCATGGGCCACACCCACCTGGCACCCGATGATGCATAAGTGGGTTTTGGGTTGCAGTTTGGGCACTCGGTCTCTAAAAGGTTCGCCGTCACTGACATAGAATAATAAAGTTGGAAGGGACCTTGGAGGTCATCTAGTCCAACCCCCTGCTCAGGCAGGAAACCCTATACCATTTCGGACAAGTGGCTGTCCAGTCCCTTCTTAAAAACTTCCAGTGTTGGAGCATTCACCGCTTCTGGAGGCAGGTGGTTCCACTGGTTAATTGTCCTCACTGTCAGGAAGTTTCTCCTTAGTTCCAGGTTGCTTCTCTCCTTGATGAGTTTCCATCCGTTGCTTCTTCTCCTGCCTTCAGGCGCTTTGGAGAATAGCTTGACTCCCTCTTATTTGGGGCAGCCCCTGAGATATTGGAAGACTGCTAACCTGTCCCCCCTCATCCTTCTCTTTGTTAAACTTGACCTACCCAATTCCAGCAATCGTTCCTTATATGTTTTAGCCTCCAGTCCCCTAATCATCTTCGTTGCTCTTTTCTGCACTCTTTCCAAAGTCTCAGCATCTTTTTGTGGTAGCCCCCCAAATACTGGAAGACTGCTAATCATGTCACACACACACACACACACAGTCCCTCTTTTCTCTAGACTGGCCCTACTCAAATCCTGCAACCGTGCTTCGTATGTAAGGAAGAAGGCTTGCTGCTGAATGGATTGCTGGGGGTCCCCATCAGTGTATCTAAAATGGGGAAAGCAGACCCCCCCCAGGATGGTGTGGAAACGAGGGACGGAAAGCTATGGGGTAACACAAGGGGTGTGGGAGGCTCAGGGCAGACGGGCCTGGGCCAGCACTAGGCCTCCCAGGGCCTCCCCTATCTGAAGCACCCCATTTCCCCCCCTCTTTTTACAGCCCCATTTCACATCCATGGAGATTCTCCATCGTCCAGGTCATGGCTGTCTCAAAGGTGCTTTTTCACAAGGTAACGGGATTTCGTTTTTCCTTGAAGACGTTTCCCTTCTCATCCAAGAAGCTTCACCGGTTGTGAACGGTGACAGACGGAAGGATTTATATTCCTCACAGTCCTCTGGTCATGAGTATTCTCTCTGAGATTCGTTGAGGCCATCTGGAGAGTTATCTGACACAGAGGTAGGCAACCTTGGCTCTTTTATGACTGGTGGACTTCAACTCCCAGAATTCCTGAGCCAGCCATGCTGAGGGGAAAGGGAGAGGTTTCCAAGCTGAGCCCTGCTGGCTCAGGAATTCTGGGAGTTGAAGTCCACCAGTCATAAAGCGGCATAGGCCTAGGCCAGAGGTAGGCAACCTCGGCTCTTTTATGACTCAAGGACTTCAACTCCCAGAATTCCTCAGCGAGCCATGCTGAGGGGAAAGGGAGAGGTTTCCAAGCTGAGCCCTGCTGGCTCAGGAATTCTGGGAGTTGAAGTCCACGAGTCATAAAGCAGCCTAGGCCTAGGCCAGAGGTAGGCAACCTCAGCTCTTTTATGACTCATGGACTTCAACTCCCAGAATTCCTAAGCCAGCCATGCTGAGGGGAGAGGTTTCCAAGCTGAGCCCTGCTGGCTCAGGAACTCTGGGAGTTGAAGTCCACGAGTCATGAAGGGGCCATAGTTCCCCCACACTGGCTCAGGAATTCTGGGAGTTGAAGTCCAGGAGTCATAAAGCGGCCTAGGCCTAGGCCAGAGGTAGGCAACCTTGGCTCTTTTATGACTCGTGGACTTCAACTCCCAGAATTCCTGAGCCAGCCATGCTGAGGGGAAAGGGAGAGGTTTTCAAGCTGAGCCATGCTGGCTGAAGAATTCTGGGAGTTGAAGTCTCGAAGTCATGAAGGGGCCATAGTTCCCCCATGCTGGCACAGGAATTCTGGGAGTTGAAGTCCCCAAGTCATGAAGGGGCCATAGTTCCCCCATGCTGGCACAGGAATTCTGGGAGTTGAAGTCCCCAAGTCATGAAGGGGCCATAATTCCCCCATGCTGGCACAGGAATTCTGGAAGTCCACGAGTCATAAAAGAGCCAAGGTTGCCTACCCCGATCTGACACTTGGGGGCTTATTTAGGCCACAGAGAAGCCACCAAGTGGCCTCAACGACTCTCGGAGAAAAAACAGTCCCATTGGCTTTTGGAAGAGCACCTTGGGGACAAACGAAGGTCTGAAGTCTGACCACGGGGATGCTGTAACGATCATTAGTGTGTAAAAAATGGTCGTTCAGTCGCTCCCCGCCATCCAGCCAGAGCTGAAGAAGCTTCTTGTGGATGAGAAGCGAAACGTCTTCAAAAGGAAAACAAAGAAGCCCAGTTGCCTCTTGAAAAAAAAAAAAACCACCTTTGGGACAACTGGATTCACTGAGAGCCTCCATAGACATTTGGTCATCCGTCCCTTTTTTTTTTCAGTAGCGTTGTAATTTCAAACGGTCACTAAACATAAGGATAATGATAATAATGATGATAAATGATAATGATGATAATGATAATAATAACTCGATGACCCCCAAGGTCCCTTCCAACTTTATTATTATTATTATTATTATTATTATTATTAATAATAATAATAATAATAATAATAAAGTTGAAAGGGACCTTAGAGGTTGTTCCACTGGTTAATTGTTTTAACTGTCAGGAAATTTCTCCTTTAGAATGGAATGGAATGGAGTAGAATATAGACTAGACTAGAACAGAACAGAATAAAATAGAATAGAGAAAGAATAGAACAGAACAGAATAGTTGGAAGGGACCTTGGAGGTCATCTAGTCCAACCCCCTTGCTCAGGCAGGAGAACCCCTACCATTTCGGACAAATGGCTGTCCAGTCTCTTCTTAAAAACTTCCAGTGTTGGAGCATTCAGAACTTCTGGAGGCAGATTGTTCCACTGGTTAATTGTTCTAACGGTCAGGAAGTTTCTCCTTAGTTCCAGGTTGCTTCTCTCCTTGGTTAGTTTCCATCCGTTGCTTCTTCTCCTGCCTTCAGGGGCTTTGGAGAATAGCTTGACTCCCTCTTCTTTGGGGCAGCCCCTGAGATACTGGAAGACTGCTATCACGTCCCCCCTCATCCTTCTCTTCATTAAACTGGACATCCCCAATTCCAGCAGCCGTTCCTAATATGTTTTAGCCTCCAGTTCCCTGATCTTCTTTGTTGCTCTTCTCTGCACTCTTTCTAGAGTCTCAACGTCTTTTTTTACATCGTGGCGACCAAACCCGGATGCCATATTCCAAGTGTGGCCTTACCAAGGCCTTGTAAAGTGGTTAAGTGGTACTAACAGTTTACATGATCTTGATTCTCTCCCTCTGTTAATGCAGCCCAGCACTGTGTTGTCTTTTTTGGCAGCTGCAGCACATGGCCGGCTCCTATTTAAGTGATTGTCCACTAGGACTCCAAGATCCTTCTCACAGTTGCTACTATTACAGTTATTACTACTACTAAACAAACTGTTGTAAATAGAGGATTACCTGTAATTGCAACTTGGAGGGGGGGTGTTTAAGCCTAACCTGAAAGCAAAATACGCTGTTGTGTGTTGAAAGAGTCTTAGAGCACGGGCCACATTGTTTTCTGCAGAACAGCCTGCTCTGTGTGAAGAACAATGAATGCAGCCAGGTGAACATTTTTCCATCAGAGTTACCTTTTGTGATTCCTTTAAGGGCATCGAGGACGAAGGTGATGGAAATAAAAAGGGCAATGATTTCCTCGGTGGACCTACAAAAACACACACACACACACACACAACACACAACAGGAGAAGAACGTCAACCAAAAAAGGCCAAGAAAGGACACTTGAGTATTTTCTAGGAGCGTCTGAAAGACCTCAAAGCATTTTGAAGCAATCTTGTAACCGGGGATGTGCAGGTAGTCCTCAAGTTACGACCACGAGGGAGCCCCCCCCCAAAATGCCGCTGCTAAGAAAGACAGTTAACGGAATAGGTTAACTGTTAAGTGAATGGCTGCAGTCGCTAACTTAGTCACAGGGCTGTGAAGTGGGCTGGGCTTCCTCGCTGACTTGGCTCGTCCGCAAAGTCGCAAAAGGGGATCGCGTGGCCCTGAGGCCGTCATTAAGTGCGAACCAGTTGCCAAGCATCTAATCATGTGACAATGGGGAGATACTGTGATGGTCATGAGTGTGAAAGATGGTCCTAAGTCACCTTTTTCCAGTGCCGTGGAATCTTTGAATGATACTAAATGAACTGTCGTAAGTCAAGGACTCCGTGTTCTGTTGCTTAAACCAGGGGTCCCCAACCTATGGGCTGTGGCCCATTACCAGGCCGTGGCTTATTGCCACTGGGCCGTGGGACAGGCACGCACGTACTCACCTCCCACGCCCACAGACCCGGTTGCGCCTGCGTGCGGGTGCTAGCGGTGGCGGCTAGCGCCTGCGCACATGTCCAAACAGGGCCACTAGCCTTGTGCCTGGCCCTGTTCACGCACGCATGTGCAGGCAGCCACAAATTTCCCAGCTGCTCCCTTTCCCTCCGGGCCACCAGAATGGAAAGGTTGGTGACCTCTGGCTTAAACTAGTTCGGTTTCTAAACTGCTATCTGTGTGGCTAGCCCAAGTGTAGGCAACCTTGGCTCTTTCATGGCTTGTGGACTTCAACTCCCAGAATTCCTGAGCCAGCATGGCTCAGCTTGGAAACCTCTCCCTTTCCCCTCAGCATGGCTGGCTGAGGAATTCTGGGAGTTGAAGTCCACCAGTCATAAAAGAGCCAAGGTTGCCTACCTCTGGCCTAGGCCTAGGCCGCTTCATGACTCGTGGACTTCAACTCCCAGAATTCCTGAGCCAGCATGGCTCAGCTTGGAAACCTCTCCCTTTCCCCTCAGCATGGCTGGCTGAGGAATTCTGGGAGTTGAAGTCCACCAGTCATAAAAGAGCCCAGGTTGCCTACCTCTGGGCCTAGGCCTAGGCCGCTTTATGACTGGTGGACTTCAACTCCCAGAATTCCTGAGCCAGCATGGCTCAGCTTGGAAACCTCTCCCTTTCCCCTCAGCGTGGCTGGCTCAGGAATTCTGGGAGTTGAAGTCCACGAGTCATCAAAGAGCCAAGGTTGCCTACCCCTGGCTAGGTTTTATATTCTATTTTTGCACCAATTTCAAAATTCCCAAGCTTCCCGGAGTCACGATTGTGAGATAGGTGGCACTAACAACAACAACAACACGTGTGTCTTACCTTTTAAAGAGCTTCATTACAAGGCTGAAGTTGAAGAGAGAGTACAGCACGAGGAAAAAGCTGTTCCAGAGACCGATCCAAGCGTAAAACGCGCGGAAATCCAAATTGTAGTCGTAACAGATTCCTTTGATCACTGCAAGCAAGAAAGCAAGAGAGCCAGTTTAGTCTGCCGATGAAAGCGTTAGGCTAGAAACTAGGAGACAGCGAGTTCTAGCCCTGCCTTAGACCTGCAAGCTAGTTGGGTGATTTTGGGGCCAATCACCAGGAAGCTGTGAGTTCTAGTCCCGCATAAGTTATGAATGTCCGCTGAGTGACTTTGGGCCAATCACCAGGAAATGGAGAGTTCTAGTCCTGGCTTAAGACATGAAAGCTGGATGGGTGACTTTGGGCCAATCACCAGGAGAAGGTGAGTTCTAGTCCTGCCTTAGGCATGAAAGCCAGCTCAGCTGTCTGCAAGGAGTATAAATCCTTCCAGTCCCCACCATCCAGTCAGAACTGAAGAGGCTTCTGGGATGAGGAAGGGAAGCGTCTTCAAAGGAAAACAAAGGTGGTTAAATCACTGCCTAGTATGTAAACTGCCCAGGTTCGAATCCCATAGAAAAAATGGATAGACTACATACAAGGGAAATATCAATCTAAGAAATTGTACTTAGCATATAGTTAAATTTTTACATGTTGGATTGAAAATATAGTTAAACTTTTATTAGGATTTATATAACAATCTTGTTTAGTTTAGTGGGTTTTCTTGTGTTTTATCCTGTATTCACTTTGGGAAGTCGGGGTGGTGGTGGTGGTGGTGGGTTTATAATGTACTCAACTGCAATATTAGTATTATAGAAGAATGATATATTTTTTGATAAAAAAGGGGTTGCTCGGGCAGTACCCCGAAAGCACATCTGGAGTGGGTGAAGAAGGGGATGTGGTGGAGGGGGTGCTGCCGAGTAATACCCATAGTTATCTTAATTATTTCATGTAAATTTTTATGTTTTCTTTTGTGTTGGAAAAAGTTGTAAACGATTGTATTAAGCTGAGTGGTACTCAATTTGATTTTTTTTTGCTTATATTTATAAATATAAAATTAATAAAATATTTTTAAAAAAAAGAAAAGAAAAGAAAAAGCACCCATGGGACAAAGCAGCCTGAACATCGAAAGGGGATGCTGATCAAAGGGGTGGGTAGGAGGGACGAGGACCGTGCGGCAGGCAGCATGTTGAGCCCGTCGGCGGTACTCCAAAGCCTATCGCTTGTGGGAACCCCGAAGCGCAGAGAACCCAGAAAAGTGGCAAGGATGAACTCACCGTTGATATACAGCGCCAAAGGAGCCGTGGTTAAAAGCACCACTAGTGGCTGGCCGGCGAAGAGCGCATAAAGCAGGCCACCGATGCACTGGCCCACAATCGACTTTTGCACATCTGGAAATAAAAAAGACAACACGGGGAAAACAAACCAGGGATTGGCTGAAGTCAACCTGTTTTTGGCTTAATGTCCTGGTTCCGAGAGATGAAACTGTTCAAAAGAACTTTGAGGCATTGTTTACCTTAAAGAATCTTTATTTTGACTAGCATAACATCGGCCCTGCATAATCGAAACCAAAAACTGGATTCCCCTCCCCTGAGCACACAGCATCAAAGCACAATTCCCTCCTCCAATTAACAGTCATAAACCACATTCTCCAATTAGTTTGAAATGCAGGCTTTCCCTCCAGTTCTCCAGCCCGCCAATCCTTATCATCTCTTATTTCAATAACCTTGGTTCACACACTAGGTCCAGTATTGTTGTGTCTAGCTAAACTCTCATGCACATTCCTCCCCCCCCCAGCATTATCTAACACTAACTCTAACTCTAAGAGTAAAACATAAGAAGAAAATGGTTGCATCTCCATCTGTAGTCAAGCAAAAACATCCGATGTGAGCAGCGTTGACACCTGCCTTAAATCGCAGCATTATCAGACAGGGGAAAAAAACAGGTCCACATCCAGAGGTCCAATTAAATTGATTTATTGCTAAAAAGCTGTGCCCGCTGGAATCTTTTCAACTATAGCTAGTCCTCAACCTATGACTACCATGGACCCCAAATTTCTGTTTCTAAGCGAGACAGCGGTGAAGTGAGTTTTGCCCCTGTTCTGCGACTCTTCTGGCCACAATTGTTAAGCGGATCGCTGCAGTTGTTAAGCTAGTAACCCGGTTGTTAAGTGAATCCGGCTTCCCCTATTGACTCTGCTTGTCAGAAAGTCACAGAAGGGGATCGCGGGACACCCCCCCCCCCGGACACTGCAACCAGCATAAATATGAATCAGTGGCCAAGTTTCTGGGGATGCTGCGATGGTCCTAAGTGTGAAAAACGGTCATAAGTCCCTTTTTTCAGTACCATTGTTAACTTTGAACCATCACTAAATGAATGGTTGTAAGTTGAGGTCTATCGGTAATGGTGAGCACCTGCTGGGAGTTAGATAAGGGTCAAGGAATTCAAGGGGAGTTGGACTGGGTTCCATTCTATTCTATTCCATTCTATTCTATTCTATTCTATTCTATTCTATTCTATTCTATTCTATTCTAATTCTTATTTCTATTCTAATTCTTATTTCTATTCTATTCTATTCTTATTCTTATTCTGTTCTATTTTATTCTAATTCTTATTTCTATTCTATTGTTATTCTATTCTATTCTATTCTTATTCTAGTCTATTCTATTCTAATTCTTATTTCTATTTTATTCTATTCTTATTCTTATTCTGTTCTATTCTATTTTATTCTAATTCTTATTCTATTCTATTCTAATTCTTATTTCTATTCTATTCTCTTCTATTGTTATTCTATTCTATTCTAATTCTTATTCTATTCTATTCTAATTCTTATTTCTATTCTATTGTTGTTATTCTATTCTATTGTTATTCTATTCTATTCTAAATTCTTATTCTATTCTATTCTTATTCTTTCCTATTCTTATTCTTATTCTATATAAGAATTCTTCTCATCCAAGAAGCTTCTTCATTTTTGTTTTCCTGACAGTCAGAACAATTAATTAGTGGAACAGCTTGTCACCAGAAGTTGTGAATGCTCCAACACTGGACATTTTAAACAAGAAATTGGACCATCATTTGACAGAAATAGTATAGGGTTTCCTGCCTGAGCAGGGAGTTGGAATAGATGGCCTCCAAGGTCCCATTACTACTACTACTACTACTACTACTACTACTACTACTACTACTACTATTACTATTATTATTACTATTATTTTAACTTTAGACTCCTGTAGGTTTTTCAGGAAGGTGTGTGTGTTTCTCTCTCTCTCTCTCTCTCTCTCTCTCTCTCTCTCTCTCTCTCTCTCTCTCTCTCTCTCTCTCTGTGTGTGTGTGTGTGTGTGTGTGTGTGTGTGTTTGTGTGTGTGTGTGTGTCCATCTGAGCACAATTCTGAACTTATAGCTCAGCAAGATATGCTGTTCTTATCTTTTCTAACCTTGGAAATCAGAAACATGGAATTTCCTGGACTTTGGGTCCAAGGAGACATGCAGATAAATAAAGTTAAGATTTCCTGGTCTGATTCCAACAAAGGTTTTTGTTTTTCTTTGGGCTGAGAAGACTGTTTTTAAGCTTTTTCTTTAAAAAAAAAAAAAAAGAAAGAAAATAAAAAATCCTTGCTACCGCCTCTTATTTATTTTTAGAGCCGTCTCTAGCCTTAATGAACATTAAAAAAAAAACATCCTTAAGTGCAAGGGGGGTTCCTATTCTGCTCACTGCTGCACGCCAAGGTTTTAATCAGGGATTGTTTTTTTAAAAAAAATATAAAGTAAATTCTGCAAATAATTAAAATGCACAGCGATGTCCCAAATGCTGCCTTATTCAACCAAGGAGGTCACAGGCAGCAGGGCAAAACTTACTTCGCCAAATGTCTCGCTTAGCGACAGAAATTAACGGTGGTCGTTGAGTTAGAGGACTACCTGCCCTATAATAATAATAATAATAATAATAATAATAATAATAATAATAATAATAATAATAATAATAATAAAAAGTTGGAAGGGACCTTGGAGGTCATATAGTCCAACCCCCTGCTCAGGCAGGAAACCCTATATACCATTTCGGACAAATGGCCGTCTAGTCTCTTCTTAAAAACTTCCAGTGTTGAAGCATTCACCGCTTATGGAGGCAGGTGGTTCCACTGGTTAATTGTTCTCACTGTCAGGAAGTTTCTCCTTAGTTCCAGGTTGCTTCTCTCTTTGGTTAGTTTCCATCCGTTGCTTCTTCTCCTGCCTCCAGGCGCCTTGGAGAATAGCTTGACTCCCTCTTCTTTGGGGCAGCCCCTGAGATACTGGAAGACTGCTATCCTGTCCCCCCTCGTCCTTCTCTTCATTAAACTAGACATAATGCAATTCCAGCAACTGTCCTTTTTATGTTTTAGCCTCCAGTCCCCTGATCCTCTTTGTTGCTCTTCTCTGTACTCTTTCTAGAGCAGTGTTTCTCAACCTTGACAATTTTAAGGCATGTGGACTTCCAGAATTCCACAGCCAGCATTGCTGGCTGTGGAATTCTGGGAGTTGAAGTCCACATGCCTTAAAATTGTCAAGGTTGAGAAACACTGCTCTAGAGTCTCAACATCTTTTTTACATCGCGGTGACCAAAACTGGATGCCGTATTCCAAGTGTGGCCTTATCCAGGCCTTGTAAAGTGGTACTAACAGTTCACCTGATCTTGATTCTATCTGCTAGAGAGACGCTCAAGCGGGATCTGCCCACTACTCAGACCCCCCCACCCTTCCAACGTAAACACAGGAAGGGCCACTCACCTATGACCCCCTCGGTGTTCTCGTCATTCAGGGACCCGAAAGCGATGGTTGGCAGGAGGCAGGCAAAATAGAGGAAGATCATGGTGGTGATGTATTTCCCTATCGCTTTGTTGTTGCCGATAATGCCTAAACGAAAAGAAAAAAAGAAGCCCAAATAGCGGATTAAAAAGGTGGAAATGAACCAGGTGTGCGCCCTAGGGGATTCTGGGAACTGTAGTTAACTCACAAGAGCACCAAGGCTATTGGGGGCTTCCTTCCTTCCATCCTTTCCTTTCTTCGTCCCCCCTCCCATCTTCTTCTTTCCTTTCTTCCTATTTTTTCTTTTCCTCCCTTCTCTATTCTTCCTTCCTTCCTCTCCCTCCCTCTCCCCTCATTTGTTCCTTTTCTTTCCCTCCCTCCTTCCCTTATTCTTCTTTCCCTCCTCTCCCTCCTGCTTCCTTCCTCCATCCCTTTTTTCCTTCCTTCCTAACCTTTTTTTCTTTCCCTTTCCCTTTTTCTTTCCCTTCCTTTCTTTCCCTTCCTTCCTCTTTTTTTCTTTCCTTCTTTCTTTCTTTCCTTCCTCCTTCCCTTATTCTTCTTTCTTTCCTCTCCCTCCTGCTTCCTTCCTCCATCCCTTTTTTCCTTCCTTCCTAACCTTTTTTTCTTTCCCTTTCCCTTTTTCTTTCCCTTCCTTTCTTTCCCTTCCTTCCTTCCTTTTCTCTTTCTTTCTTCTTTCTTTCCTTCTTTCTTTCTTTCTTTCTTCTTTCTTTCCTTCTTTCTTTCTTTCTTTCCTTCCTCCTTTCCTTATTCTTCTTTCCTTCCTCTCCCTCCTGCTTCCTTCCTCCATCCCTTTTTTCCTTCCTTCCTAACCTTTTTCTTTCCCTTTCCCTTTTTCTTTCCCTTCCTTTCTTTCCCTTCCTTCCTTCCTTTCTCTTTCTTTCTTTTTCTTTCTTTCTTTCTTTCCTTCCTCCTTCCCTTATTCTTCTTTCCTTCCTCTCCCTCCTGCTTCCTTCCTCCATCCCTTTTTTCCTTCCTTCCTAACCTTTTTTTCTTTCCCTTTCCCTTTTTCTTTCCCTTCCTTCCTTCCTTTCTCTTTCTCTTTCTTTCTTTTTCTTTCTTTCCTTCTTTCCTTCCTTCCTTCTTTCTTTCTTTCTTTCTTTCTTTTTCTTTCTTTCCTTCTTTCCTTCTTTCTTTCCCTTCCTTCCTTCCTTCCTTCCTTCCTCCCTCTTCCTTCCCACGTTACAATCCATAATGAAAGCTTTCCTCTTCATTTCCTCCTCTTCCACAAGGGACGGTTAATGGTCTGGCAGCAATTAACATTTCCATACAAAATAATTAAGGGAACCTGGCCTGAATAAACTTATGAAGAGTTTCTCTTTAATTTTATTTTTTAAACGTTTACCCGTTTTCACATCCTCTTTGTGATCTTTAGCGTTCCCTTTTAGCACATAGGTGGGTATTAATTTTTTTTGGGGGGGGGGACTGTTAAAGTGTTGCACTTTTATAATAATATGTTACCAACCATAGCTTTAAAGCTGCCTTTCATTTCATTTCATTCTCATTATCGAAATAAGCACATTTTCCACCTGATTGTATTTTAAGACAGTCTAAAAAAAAATGACAGATTTTCACTGACGGATTTAAAAATTTAAAATGGTTCCTGAATCAGGGAATTATCCAACATTTTATCTTTTGGGGGGGGGAAGCAGGTGTCATGTAGAACTCTTGTCATTTAATTTAATCTTTATTACCCACAGCATGTAGGTAATCCAAAACATGCAACAGTTCATTTAGTGACCGTTTCAAGTTACAACGGCACTGAAAAAAAAGTGACTTAGGACTGTTTTTCACGCTTACGACCGTTACAGCATCCCCATGGTCACGCAAATCAAAATTCAGAGGCTTGGCAACTGACTCGTATTTACGACGGTTGCAGCCTCCCAGGGTCAGGCGGTCCCCTTTGGGCGACCTTCCGACAAGCAAAATCAACGGGGGAAGGCAGATTCACTTAACAGCCATGTTGCTAACTTCATAAGCGCAGCGGTTCACTTAGCGACGGGGGCAAGAAAGGTCGCAAAGCGGGGTGGAAACCCACTAAGCAGCTGTCTCGCTTAGCCACGGAAATTTTGAGCTCAATTATTGGATTTTGTAGGGTGGTTTTATTTTTTGTAAGATGCCCAGAGTTGCGGCCATGTAAACTTTCAAAACAGAGAATAAAATAAAATATATAAAATAAAACAAAAGCAGTGCTAGAAGAAAATGCGGTTTGTGGGGGGGGGGAGGAGGAGGAGGAGGAGAAGAGGAAGAGGAGGAGGACTGTAGGGTCCTTGGTGCTCTCTGAGCTGGGTGGTTTTCTTGTAGATGTTTCATGACCCAACTAGGTAACGTCATCAGTCCTAGAAGGAAGTGAGGGTAGAGGAGGAGGAAGAAGAGAAGGAGGATGAAGAAGAAAAATAAGAGGAGGAAGTGGAAGTGGAAGGAGGAGGAGGAGGGAGACAGAGTGGGAGGAGGAGAAGGAGAAGGAGGAGGAGGAGGAGGACTGTAGGGTCCTTGGTGCTCTCTGAGCTGGGTGGTTTTCTTGTAGATGTTTCATGACCCAAGTAGGTAACATCATCAGTTCTAGAAGGAAGTGAGGGTAGAGGAGGAAGAAGAAGAGAAGGAGGATGAAGAAGAAAAATAAGAGGAGGAAGTGGAAGGGGAAGAAGGAGGAGGAGGAGGAGGAGGGAGAGAGAGTGGGAGGAGGAAGAGGAGAAGGAGAAAGAGAAGAAGAAGAAGAGGAGGAGGAGGAGGAGGAGGAGGAGGAGGAGGAGGAGGAGGACGACGACGACGACGACGACGACTGTAGGGTCCTTGGTGCTCTCTGGGTGGTTTTCTTGTAGATGTTTCATGACCCAACTAGGTAACATCATCAGTCCTAGAAGGAAGTGAGGGTAGAGGAGGAAGAAGAAGAGAAGGAGGATGAAGAAGAAAAATAAGAGGAGGAAGTGGAAGGAGGAGGAGGAGGAGGACGACGACTGTAGGGTCCTTGGTGCTCTCTGAGCTGGGTGATTTTCTTGTAGATGTTTCATGACCCAACTAGGTAACGTCATCAGTCCTAGAAGGAAGTGAGGGTAGAGGAGGAAGAAGAAGAGAAGGAGGATGAAGAAGAAAAATAAGAGGAGGAAGTGGAAGTGAAAGAAGGAGGAGGAGGAGGAGGAGGGAGAGTGGGAGGAGGAGAAGGAGAAGGAGAAAGAGAAGGAGGAGGAGGAGGAAGAGAAAAAGAACAACAACAACAAGAACAACAACAACAACTGTAGGGTCCTTGGTGCTCTCTGAGCTGGGTGGTTTTCTTGCAGACATTTCATTACCAATCTAGGTAACAGCATCAGTGCTAGAAGGCAGTGGGGGTTTTTTACTGCACCCGATAATGTTGCCTAGTTTGGTAACGAAACATCTGCAAAAAGCAAGCAAGCCTCGGGGAACGCCAAAGACCTCTCAAACTGTTATTTCAAACCTGTGACTCGGATAAGGAGAGAACACTATTGTGTGCGGGATTACAATGCTGCGTTTTGCCGCCCCCACGCAAACCTCTTGGCACACGGGGGCAACCCTGGAGGCGGTCAGAGGGCATCCCCTTTTGGCTGAGGAGGACTTGGGGAAACCTTCTCAAAAACCCACCCGGTGGTGACATTTTCCTTCCCACAAGGCCGAGTTGTCAGACCCTGGTAAAAACAGGACACGGCACAAATTGCTCCCCCCACCCCCCCGCCATAAACAGCAGCTCACCTACCGTCAGTGAAGTCCAGAGCGTACACTGGAAGCCTTCTAGCAATGTCATCGAAAATCCCTTTGCCAACGTTGAAGAAATCGTGCAGCTGAAGGGAGGAAGGAAATGTTATCTCGGTCCAAGGATGCTCCTCCATTAAGACCATAAGAAGAGCCCTGCTGAATCAGGCCAAAGCCCATCGAGTCCAGCATTCTGTGTCACACAGTGGCCCACCAATTGTACATGGGGATCTTGAGCAGAAAGAGAAGGCAAAACCCTCCCTTTCCCTTGACCCCCAACAAATGGGACTCAAGGGAATCCTGCCTGCCTCAACCAACATAGAGGCGGCACATGGACATCCGTTTTAATAACCACCGATACACTTGGCCTCCATGAATCTGTCTGACCCTGCCTTGAAGCTGTCAAGGCTGACAGCTGTCACGACCCCTTCTGGAAGTGAATTCCATCAACCAACGACCCTCTGGCTGAAGAAATATTTCCCTTTATTTGTCCTCACTTTCTTAGCTATGAGCTTTAGGGAGTGCCCCCTTGTCCTGGTATTGTGTGATAGAGAAAAGAATTTTTCTTTATCCACCTTTTCTATCCCATACATGATTTTATACACTTCGATCAAGTCACCCCTTAAACGCCGTCTTTCAAGGCTGAAGAGACCGAGGCGTTGCAATCTGGTTTCATAAGGGAGCGCGCACACAGACCTCCCCGCCAGGCCGGCGGGACAGCCCGTGGGCAGACGGGAATTCAAAAGATATGACGGTGGGGCACACGGCAGGCCAGACGGAGAGAGAGAGAGAAACGGGGGTCCTCCAAAACGGCGGCGTCGGGGTCTCCAGATGCACCGCAAAAGGCAAGGATGGGCCTGGCCGCACGCAAAGCCATCCGAAAGCCACCGTCAACCTGGGCGAAGTTAATTTTAGGAGGGGGGGATATTTGAAGCTCGAGGTTGAACTGGAGGGGGGGCGGGAGGGTCCTGGGTGCTCTCTGAGCTGGGTGGTTTTCTTCAAGATGTTTCATAGCCCAACTAAGTAACATCATCAGTGCTACTGATGTGGACTTCAACTCCCAGAATTCCTGAGCCAGCGTAGAGAACTATAATCCCTTTATGACTGGTGGACTTCAACTCCCAGAATTCCTGAGCCAGCCTGGCTCAGCTTGGAAACCTCTCCCTTTCCCCTCAGCGTGGTTGGCTCAGGAATTGTGGGAGTTGAAGTCCACCAGTCATAAAAGAGCCAAGGTGACCTACCTCTGGCCTAGGCCACTTTATGACTCGAGGACTTCAACTCCCAGAATTCCTGAGCCAACATGGCTCAGCTTGGAAACCTCTCCCTTTCCCCTCAGTGTGGCTGGCTCAGGGATTCTGGGAGTTGAAGTCCACCAGTCATAAAAGAGCCAAGGTGGCCTACCCCTGTCTTAGGAGGACACCTGCCACTCTTCTAAGGGACCATGGCCACATTTTGAGGACCTGAAGCATGGCACCAGCTTCCCTTATCCTCCTCTACCTTCAGAGGCTTGGGACCATGGGCTTTGTGGTCCTCGGTCATGGCCGAGGGCCTCTGGTTGACCACCATCAGCAGGTGTCGCTGGTGGACCAAAGCTTCTTTGAATTCTTCCTCGCTTTTGGTTTCCAGAAGTTTCTGCCGGAAGGTGATGTCCGAAAACATGGTGGCAAATGTCCGGCCCACTTCGGTGGCTGTTTTGGTACTTTTCTGAAGAAGCAAAAACAAGGAAAGCAAAAGAGATGTTAATGAATAAGGCAAACATCTACATCAGGGGTCCTCAACCTTGGCGACTTTTAAGACTTGTGGACTTCAACTCCCAGAATTCCTCAGCCGGATGAGGAATTCTGGGAGTTGAAGTCCACAAGTCTTAAAGTCGCCAAGGTTGAGGACCCCCTGATCCACATGATGTTTTATGACATCTCCATCTCCTTCCCGCTTTGTCCCAGCTGGCCCAGAGAATGGCGGACTTTTCAAAGGACCTTGGTGGGCTTGGTGGAGGCTATGCAGCATAGAACATAGAACATCATCAGAAGGGACCTTGGAGGTCATCCAGTCCAACCCCCCCTCCCATTTAAGTAGGAGACTCTATACCATTTCAGACAAATGGCTCTCCAGTTTCTTCTTAAAAGCGTCCAGTGATGGAGCATCCACAAAGTTCTGATAAGTTCTCAGAGTCAGGAAATTTCTCCTTAATTCCAGGTTGCTTCTCTCCTTGATTAGTTTTCCATCTGTTGTTTCTTGTCCTGCCTTCCGGTGCTTTGGAGGAGAGCTTGACTCCCTCTTCTTTGGGGCAGCCCCTCAAAGATTGGAAGACTGCCATCAGGTCTCCCCCTAGTCCCTTCTTTTCCCGAGATTTAGCCGTACCCAATCTCTGCAACCCTTCTTCAAATAAGATCTCCAAAAGAGGCTTTTCGGTTACAGAATATAAAAATAAGAGTTGGAAGGGACCTGGGAGGTCTTCTAGTCCACCCCTCTGTCCGTGAAGGAGCCCAAAGCCTTTCTGAACAAATGGCTGTTCCAATCTCTTCTAGTGTTTCTCAAACTCGGGTCAGTTTAAAACAGGTAGACATCAACTCCCAGACGGAATTCTGGGAATCGAAGTCCTGACGGCAGGACGAGAAGCAACAGATGGAAACGAAGCAAGGAGAGAAGCAAGGCTACAACTAAGGAGAAACTTCCTGACAGTTGCAACAATTAACCCAGTGGAACAACCTGCCTCCAGAAGGTGTGAATGCTTCAATATTGGAGGTTTTTAAGAAGAGACTGGACAGCCATTTGTCCAAAGTGGTATAGGGTTTCCTGCCTGAGCAGGGGGTTGGACTCGATGACCTCCAAGGTCCCTTCCAACTGTTATTCTGTTATCCTTCCTTCCTCCCTCCCTCCCTCCCTTCTCCAGCACTGGAAGTTTTGAAGAAGAGACTGGACAGCCCTTTGTCCGAAATGGTGTAGGGTTTCCTGCCTGAGCAGGGGGTAGGACTAGATGACCTCCAAGGTCCCTTCCAACTGTTATTCTGTTATCCTTCCTTTCTTTCTTCCTTCCTTCCTTCCTCCCTCCCTCCCTCCCTCCTTCAACACTGAAAGTTTTTAAGAAGAGACTGGACAGCCATTTGTCCGAAATGGTATAGGGTTTCCTGCCTGAGCAGGGGGGTGGACTAGATGACCTCCAATGTCCCCTCCAATTTTGTTATACTGTTATCCTTCCTTCCTTTCTTCCTTCCTTCCTTCCTCCCTCCCTCCCTCCCTCCTTCAACACTGGAAGTTTTTAAGAAGAGACTGGACAGCCATTTGTCCGAAATGGTATAGGGTTTCCTGCCTGAGCAGGGGGTTGGACTAGATGACCTCCAAGGTCCCTTCCAACTGTTATTGTTATCCTTCCTTTCTTCCTTCCTTCCTTCCTCCCTCCCTCCCTCCCTCCTTCAACACTGAAAGTTTTTAAGAAGAGACTGGACAGCCATTTGTCCGAAATGGTATAGGGTTTCCTGCCTGAGCAGGGGGTTGGACTAGATGACCTCCAAGATCCCTTCCAACCCTGTTGTTCTGTTATTCTGTTATTCTTCCTTCCTTCCTTCCTTCCTCCCTCCCTCCTTCAACACTGAAAGTTTTTAAGAGGAGACTGGACAGCCATTTGTCCGAAATGGTATAGGGTTTCCTGCCTGAGCAGGGGGTTGGACTAGAATCAGTGTTTCTCAACCTTGAGAATTTTAAGGCATGTGGACTTCAATTCCCAGAATTCCACAGCCAGCAACGCTGGCTGTGGAATTCTGGGAGTTGAAGTCCACATGCCTTAAAATTGTCAAGGTTGAGAAACACTGGACTAGATGATCTCCAAGGTCCCTTCCAACTTTATTATTATTATAAGTCTTAAAGTTGCCGAGTTTGCAGACCCTTGTGTTGTTAGGTCATCCCTGTGGGCCGAAGAGCGACAAGAGACTTAACAGAGAAAGGCGATTATTTCCCCACACGAAGCTCTTTCACCAGCGTGCTTGAAACAGGAGGAATTTGGCTTGGAAGTGGAACCCAGGCAACTCCCACAAGCCCAGGAGCAAAGCAAACGTACCATTTTGGGAGGCGCGAGCACCAAAATCACAAATCTCACTTCACAGGAATTCTCCCCCCAGTTCTGGGGTCTTTCAAGACGGCTGATGCAAACGTGACGGCGCTGGAGGGATTTTATAGTGCAACTGTCAAAAGAAGAGAGAGGGGTGTCCACCATATCTTCCTCCAGAAGGCCTTAATTTTTCTACAAGTCCACTATATATGAAAATATGTAGCCTCCCCATTGCCACACCTCCAAGATGAATCTAATTCTGAATTTGGTCACAGCAGCTAGACTGCTGGTGGGACAATACTGGAAGAAGCCAGAAATACCACCTATTGAAGTTTGGACTCTGCAAGTAATACACTTGGCAGAAATGGCAAAAATTTGGGCGTATTTGAAGGATCGTTTGAATGAACAATATGTGATAGACTGGAAACAGTGGATGGACTATAGATAAGAGAAACACCAATCAAATAAAATGTAACAGGCGTATGTATAGTTGAGGCTTGACGTGAGGAGTGAGGAATGTTTACCAAATCAGACGTTTACAAAGAGTAATACTTAGTGTTGTATATCAGGTTCTATGATGGTTGCTTCTTAATATGATCTTATGTTTAATGTTGATTGTTTCAATAAAAAAAATTTAAAAAAAAAGAAGAAGAAGAGAGAGGGTGGGTTTCAGCAGGATGGGAGAGCCTTCTGGGAAGGACGTTGGCTTTGGAAAGAAGAGACAAGGTTAGACCTTCTACGGGGATTCTCAAGTCATCCAGGTCACAGTTGTCCCCAAGGTGTCACCAGGCCACTGGACCTCCTTCGTTTTTCTTTGAAGACGTTTCGCCCAAAAAGCTTCTTCGGCTTCTTAAGAGCCCGAGAAGTTTCTTGGAAGTCTTCAGGAAGTCCAGTGGCCGCCTGAAAAAGCATCTTTGGGATAAGGTTAGCCTTCGTTTCCACCACGGGCCAGTGAGCAGGGAACTGTCTGCGGAAGACCCTCCGAATTTGCACAGAAAATGTACCCCTCGTGCATCACACGCTGATTTCTTAGACGGATGGTGAGGAAGTGGGCGGCATAGAAATCCAATAAATGATGAAATGAATGAAATGAAGTGACCCATTAGCCCCCTTGACAAAAATTAAGGGGAAGGTCAACGGAGATGACAATTGGTTTCTCTTATCTCTGTGGATCTCTGTCTACAAACGTGGGGTCCTGACTGCTCCATGAGGTTGGCTGTTCCCTGGCAGACGTCTCATGACCCAACTAGGTAACATCATCAGTGCTAGAAGGAAATGGGGTGGAGGAGGAGGAGGACGGTGGGGTCCTCGGCGCTCTCTGAGCTCGGTCGTTTTCTTGAAGATGCTTCACCACCCAACTAGGTAACATCATCAGTGCTGAGGAGGAGGAGGAGGAGGAGGAGGAGGAGGAGGAAGAGGAGGAGGACTGTGATTCCTTGGTGCTCTCTGAGCTGGGTGGTTTTCTTGTAGATGTTTCATGACCCAACTAGGTAACATCATCAGTGCTGAAAGGGAGTGAGGTTTGTGGAGAGGAGGAGGAGGAGGACGACGACGACGACAACTATGGGGTCCCTGATGCTCTCTGAGCTTGGTGTTTTTCTTGCAGACGTCTCATGACCCAACTAGGTAACATCATCAGTGCTAGAAGGAAGTGGGGTGGAGGAGAAGGAGGACGGTGGGGTCCTTGGCGCTCTCTGAGCTCGGTCGTTTTCTTGAAGATGCTTCATCACCCAACCAAGTAACATCATCAGTGCTAGAAGGGAAGGGGGTTTGCAGAGAGGAGGAGGAGGAGGACGACAATGACTTTGGTGACCTTGGTGTTCTCTGAGCTTAGTAGTTTTCTTGAAGATGCTTCACCACCCAACTAGGTAACATCATCAGTGCTGGGGAGGAGGAGGAGGAAGAAGAAGAGGAAGAGGAAGAGGAGGAGGACTGTGATTCCTTGGTGCTCTCTGAGCTGGGTGGTTTTCTTGTAGATGTTTCATGACCCAACTAGGTAACATCATCAGTGCTGTGAGGGAGGGAAGAAGGAGAACTGTGGTTCCTTGGTGCTTTCTGAACTTGATCGTTTTCTTGTAGATGTTTCATGATCCAACTAAGTAACATCATCAGTGCTAGAAGGGAGAGGAGGAGGAGGAGGAGGAGGGCAATGATGACTGTGGGGTCCTTGGTGCTCTCTGAGCTGGGTGATTTTCTTGAAGATGCTTCATCACCCAACTAGGTAACATCATCAGGGCTACAAGGAAGTGGGGTTTGAGGAGGAGGTTAATTGAGGGGTCCTTGGTGGTCTCTGAGCTTGGCTGTCCTCTTGCAGATATTTCATGACCCAACTAGGTAACATCACCCGTGCTGGAAAGGAGGGGAGTTGGTCTTCGTTTATAAACAGTTGGCTTGTCCTTGTCAGCGTTGCTAAAAGTCCCAAAGATGCTTTTTCACGGCTCTCTGGAAGACAACAAAGTCCACATTCTGGACAGAGAGGACCTTTGATTTGAAAGAGGAGTCAAAGAGACCATCTGCATTAAGATTGTGTAGCCCTAAACCATATACAAGATTTACCTCAGGTTATTAAACTTTTATCTCAGGATTTTTGGTTAGGGACCATAAAAGACTGTACTAATACTGAGATGAATAATATGTGATAGACTAGAAACTGTGGATAAACTATAGAAAAGAGAAACACCAATCAAATAAATTGTAACAGGCGTCTAATTGAGGCTTGATGTGAGGAGTGAAAAATGTTTACCAAACCAGACGTTTATAAAGATTAATACTTAGTGATGTATACCAGGTGCTATGATGATTGATGCATACTATGATTTTATGTTCAATGCTGATTGTATGAAGGTAGATAGACCGTATACAAGAGCTGTATTTTCGGGTCTTATGAAGACAGCTTATTAATATGAACCCAGATTTAATGTTGATTGCTTTAATATTGGGAAAGCGTACTGAATTTCTACCTCAGGATACTGAATTTCTACCTCAGGATACTGAATTTCTACCTCAGGATTTTTGGTTAGGGATCATAAAAGATTGTACTAATACTGACATGAATAATATGTGATAGACTAGGAACTGTAAATAGACTATAGAAAAGAGAAACACCAAGCAAATAAATTGTAACAGGCGTTTAGTTGAGGCTGGATGTGCGGAGTGAAAAATGTTTACCAAACCAGACTTTTATAAAGATTAATACTTAGTGATGTATATCAGGTGCTATGATGATTGATGCATACTATGATTTTATGTTCAATGCTGATTGTTTTAATAAAAGAATTTTTTCACTAAAAAAAAAAAGATTGTGTAGCCCTCTCTCAACAGAGGGGGAGGGATACGACACCCCTCCCCATCTCCCGTTTACAACACAGATAAACCTCCGAACCGGCCTCAACGATTCTCAGAAAGAGTACTAACGACCAGATGACTGCAAAGAATATAAATCCTTCCATCCTCCACCATTCAGTCAGAACTGAAGAAGCTTCTTGGATGAGAAGCGAAAAAAAGAAAGTCCAGCTGCCTTTTGAAAAAGCACCTTGGGGACAACCCTTGACCTGGAGGGCAGAGAATCTCCACAGATACCCACGGACAGTTCATCAATTAAAACAAAAAAATCTATAAAAATTCCAGCTAACGAGACGTCTGCTAAGCCAGGGTTTTTCAACCTTTTCACCCATCGTACCACTTTTAGGATAGGGCAATATCCGAGGACCACCAGTCGCCTAGCAAGGTGTCAAAAACTGGATGACCAAAAAAAAAAAAAAAAAAAGGAAACAAGTGATAAAGTACAGGTAGTCCTTGACTTAGAACAGTTCACCCTGAAAAAAGTGCCCCCCAAGCCACATCCGAGCAAGACACCTGCCTGTCCGCCCGGCGGTGCTCTTCCTCCTGTCCGAGGTTTCCATTGTTGTGAGCATTTCTGTTGTGGATTGGCAGCGAGGGTGGGGTGGGGGAGATGTTTGGTTTTTATTTCCCCCCGTCTGCTGGGTGGTTGCAGCAGATTTTGGTCGCTTCACATGACCCTGGGACACTGTGATCGTCATAAATATGAATCAGTGGCCAAGCATCTGAATGTAAATCACAAGAGCCTGGAGAGGCTGCAACATTCCAGGATCGGTGCTGCTTTCCAGCTGATCGACGCTTCTTCAGGGCTCAGCAGAAGCGCCAGGATCGGTGCTGCTTTCCAGCTGATCGGCGCTTCTTCAGGGCTCAGCAGAAGCCCCAGGATCGGTGCTGCTTTCCAGCTGATCGGCGCTTCTTCAGGGCTCAGCAGAAGCGCCAGGATCGGTGCTGCTTTCCAGCTGATCGGCGCTTCTTCAGGGCTCAGCAGAAGCGCCAGGATCGGTGCTGCTTTCCAGCTGATTGGCGCTTCTTCTGGGCTCAGCAGAAGCCCCAGGATCGGTGCTGCTTTCCAGCTGATCGGCGCTTCTTCAGGGCTCAGCAGAAGCTCCAGGATCGGTGCTGCTTTCCAGCTGATCGGCGCTTCTTCAGGGCTCAGCAGAAGCCCCAGGATCGGTGCTGCTTTCCAGCTGATCGGCGCTTCTTCAGGGCTCAGCAGAAGCCCCAGGATCGGTGCTGCTTTCCAGCTGATCGGCGCTTCTTCAGGGCTCAGCAGAAGCGCCAGGATCGGTGCTGCTTTCCAGCTGATCGGCGCTTCTTCAGGACTCAGCAGAAGCACCAGGATCAGCGCCGAGCTCCAGCTGGAGCCTGGTGCTGATCCTGGCACTTCCGCTGAGCCCTGACAGCCCCGAAGAAGCGCCAATCAGCTGGAAAGCGGCACTGATCCTGGCGCTTCTGCTGAGCCCCGACAGTCCTGCAGCTCCAGCCGTCTCTCGCTCAGGCTTGTGCAGTGCTACCACCGGTTCAGCTCATTCCCCTCCCCTGCTACCCCTTTACTAGGATGGTCGCGTACCACCTGCCAGGTGCCAATGGACCACAGGTGGTACCCGTACCACTGGTTGAAAAGCCCTGTGCTAAGTTGTGGGGAAAAATGCACACGCAGCAAACCGCCGTGCTTTCCCCTCCACAAACCTCATAACCTTTTGATATCTTTTGTCCCAGTGAAGCAGCCAGAAGTTCATCCCCTTTTGACTGAATGCCTCAGCTACCTAAATAGATAATATGCTTAAGTTCCTTCCTGTCTCTTCCTGCCTTTGTCAGTTCTTTCTCCTTTTGATCTACCTGTATTTAACATAACCAGGATATGTATAAGCTAAAAATTATTGATAAATGCAAGAATGTTATTTTTATTTAATTGATATAATAAGAACTATATTAGTTTAAATATGAGACAGTAAATACTAAGGGGAAAAGAGAGGAAATATTTAATGTGGTAGTTTGAGACTTGCATTAAAGATATTTGCATTTCACTGTATTTGATTAACTCAGCCGCCACGTTGCTTTTTAAATACTTAAATGTAAAATTAGACAATCAATAAAACATTTAAAAAAACAGGATTGTTAAGTGAATCTGGCTTCCCCCATTGACTTTGCTGGTCAGAGGTTGAAAAAAGATAAGATGATAAGGTAAGGTAAGGTAAGGTAAGGTAAGGTAAGGTAAGATAACCTTTATTGTCATTTTTTTTACTGTGGGCACAACAGCACACATCAAAAATGAAATCTAGTTGCCCACTCTCAAAGTGAAACACATACATGACGCACACCTAAACATATGTGATCCCCGGGAGGAGGCAACTGTCGCAAGTACATGCCAGTTGCCAAGCGTCTTGAATTTTGATTACGTGACTGCAGGGACCCTGCAACGGTCGTTAAGCGTGAAAAGAATTAAGTCGTTTTTTCCCCAGTGACTTTGAAATGGTCACTAAATGAACTGTGGTAAGTCAAGGACTACCTGTACTACGGCAGGCTTGACTTTTTCAAAATAAAACCCAGTCGAGCTAAACGCTACTAAGCCGGTTGTTAAGTGACTCCGATTTCCCCCCACTGACTTTCCTTGCCAGACGAGCGCAAAAGGGGATCGTGTGACACACACACACCCCGGGGACACTGCGACCGTCATAAATACGAGTCAAGTTGCCAAGGGGCTGAATTTTGATCACCTGACCGCGGGGATGCTGCAACAGCCGTTAAGCATGAAAACGGTCGCAGGTTACTTTGTTCAGCGCTGTTGTAAAACTTCGAAAAGTCACTAAATGAATTGTTGTAAGTCAAACAAAATGGTCCTCCTGTGTAGAATAGAATGGCCTAGGCCAGAGGTAGCCCACCTTGGCTCTTTGATGACTCGTGGACTTCAACTCCCAGAATTCCTGAGCCAGCCACGCTGAGGGGAAAGGGAGAGGTTTCCAAGCTGAGCCATGCTGGCTCAGGAATTCTGGGAGTTGAAGTCCACCAGGGATAAAAGAGCCAAGGTTGCCTATCCCTGGCCTAGGCCAGAGGTAGGGAACCATGACTGCTTTATGACCTATGGACTTCAACTCCCAGAATTCCTGAGCCAGCCATGCTGAGGGGAAAGGGAGAGGTTTCCAAGCTGAGCCAGGCTGGCTGAGGAATTCTGGCAGTTGAAGTCCCGAGTCATAAAGCGGCCTAGGCCAGAGGTAGGCAACCTTGGCTCTTTTATGACTCGTGGACTTCAACTCCCAGAATTCCTGAGCCAGCCATGCTGAGGGGAAAGGGAGAGGTTTCCAAGCTGAGCCATGCTGGCTCAGGAATTCTGGGAGCTGAAGTCCACAAGTCAAAAAGTGGCCTAGGCCAGGGGTAGGCAACCTTGGCTCTTTTATGATTGGTGGACTTCAACTCCCAGAATTCCTGAGCCAGCCATGCTGAGGGGAAAGGGAGAGGTTTCCAAGCTGAGCCATGCTGGCTCAGGAATTCTGGGAGTTGAAGTCCACGAGTCATGAAAGAGCCAAGGTTGCCTACCCCTGGCCTAGGCCTACCTCTGGCCTAGGCTATTTTCTTCCCTGGATCCTGAATTTCTCCAGAAATGTCTCCTTTTCAATCCCTCTAAAACCCAAGCTGGATTGGGTGAAAATTGAATGTCATCCTTCTGCCCACTGTCCCCAGAGGAACTTTTGATAAGGGGTTACGTTGTCAAAAAAAAACTTTAAAAAAAACAATTATGAAAGAATTTCAGCCACTCTCGTGGAACTTTGGAGCTATGTATAGTCAATTCAGGGCACAAATTTTCACCTCTCTCGCTGGCCCAATCCAGAGTGTTGGATTGCCTTCATTTTGGGGGGGCTGAAAGCCCAGTTTCCATCTGCTTTCGTTTTGTAATGGACAGCTTTGCCGTCAAGTTTTATTTTCTGGTTTTTTTTTACTTCTGACAAATGTGAGAACTTCACTTCGCACTTCAGATGCTTCTCATAAAGCCTTGTCAGGACCCTGAATTTCATCCTTAATGTGATTTTATTTTTTGAGCTCGGCTATGACAGCAAGGCCTTGGGGGTGGATGATGGGTTTTCAGGTCACCTAAGGCCTCCAATAACATATGAATATTCCAGATTTACAGTGGGTGATTGTGTCACGCCAAATCCCAAGGGTTGAAGTGATATCCAAGAGACCTGCCTCATTGCGGCTCGTCCTCCACTTACGACAGTTTGTTTAGTGACCGTTCAAAGTGGTAATGGCACTGAAAAAAGTTATTTGTGGTCGTTTTTCACTAATAATAATAATAATAATAATAATAATAATAATAATAATAATAATAATAATAATAAAGTTGGAAGGGACCTTGGAGGTCATCTAGTCCAACCCCCTGCTCAGGCAGGAAACCCTATACCATTTCAGATCTACGACCGTTTCAGCAATCCCATGCTCACTGATCAAAATTTGGACACTTGGGCAACGTGACTCGTATTTATGACGGTTGCAGTGTTCCGGAGGTCATGTGATCCCTCTTTTGTGACCATCTGGAAACAAAAAGTCGACGGGGAAACCAGATTCACTTCACAAGCGTGTTAGCAATGTTTCGCTCAACTTGATTTAATTTTCTTTCGAAAAAGTTAAGCCTCCTTCAGTACAGGTCGTCCTTGACTTACAACTGTTCACTTAATGACCGTTCAAGGCTACAACGGCACCGGAAAAAAAGTTGACTTTTGACCGTTTTTTTCCCCTACTTACAGGCATTTTGCACCTCCTTTTGGTCACGTGATCAAAACTGAGGCACTTGGCAACTGGCATGTACTTACGACGGTTGAAGCGTCCCCTTCGGAGTCACGTGATCCGATTTTTGGTGACCTTCTGACAAGCAAAGTCGATGGGGAAGCCAGATCCGCTGAACAACCGTGTGACTCACTTCACGACTGTGGCGATTCACTTAACAACGGTGGGGAGCGGCTTCGCCAAGTGGGGCCAAGCTCCCTTAGCAACTGGTCTTACGGAGCAACATAAAATTTGGGCTCCATTGTGGACGTACGTCGAATTCTCCACATCTGGAATGGTATAGGGTTTCCTGCCTGAGCAAGAGGGTTGGACTAGAAGACCTCCAAGGCCCCTTCTATCATCATCATCATTTATCTGTGTTAAGAAAAACTTGTCAGCCCAACAGGGACCACTGGATAAGACACTAATGCCACGTAGATCAGGACTACTTCTATTGTAAAGCTCATAGCTAAGAAAGTGAGGACAAATAAAGGGAAATATTTCTTCACCCAGAGGGTCGTTGATTTATGGAATTCACTTCCTGAAGGGGTCGTGACAGCTGTCAGCCTTGACAGCTTCAAGGCAGGGCTAGATAGATTCATGGAGGCCAAGTGTATCGGTGGTTATTAAAACGGATGTCCATGTGCCGCCTCTATGTTGGTTGAGGCAGGCAGGATTCCCTTGAGTGCCATTTGTCGGGGGTCAAGGGAAAGGGAGGGTTTTGCCTTCTCTTTCTGCTCAAGATCCCCATGTACAATTGGTGGGCCACTGTGTGACACAGAATGCTGGACTCGATGGGCTTTGGCCTGATTCAGCATGGCTCTTCTTATGTCCTTATGCAATGGCCTTCCTCCTCCTCACGTTGCCCTTCTGACATGATTATAAAGGGTATATTCTTGGCCGCGGCTCAAGTCCCTCTTATCTAACTGTTGTCTGGATAGCTGAAATGTTTCCTCGGGTTATTGGAGCCCACGCTCAAATCCTTCTTATTGGTGGTCTTCGAAGCAGATCTACCTCATGTCCTTCAAAGCCAACCCCTACACCCGGGATCCCCAACCCCCGATCCAGGGACCAGCGCTGGTCCGTGGTATGCCAGCAACCGGGCCACGCAAACAAATGAAACCCCATCTGTGGTATGCAGGCACAGCACACACAAAACCACATTGGATGATTCTGGGCCAGGAGACGGTGAGTTCTAGTCCCGCCTTAGCCACGAAAGCCAGCTGGCTGACTTTGGGCCAATCGCCAGGAGACGGTGAGTTCTAGCCCCGCCTGAGCCATGAGAGCCGGCTGGGTGACTTTGGGCCAATCGCCAGGAGACAGTGAGTTCTAGTCCCGCCTAAGCTATGAAAGGTGGCTGGGTGACTTTGGGCTAATCGCCAGGAGACGGTGAGTTCTAGCCCCGCCTGAGCCATGAGAGCCGGCTGGCTGACTTTGGGCCAATCGCCAGGAGACGGTGAGTTCTAGTCCCGCCTGAGCCATGAGAGCCGGCTGGCTGACTTTGGGCCAATCGCCAGGAGACGGTGAGTTCTAGCCCCGCCTGAGCCATGAGAGCCGGCTGGCTGACTTTGGGCCAATCGCCAGGAGACGGTGAGTTCTAGTCCCGCCTGAGCCATGAGAGCCGGCTGGCTGACTTTGGGCCAATCGCCAGGAGACGGTGAGTTCTAGCCCCGCCTGAGCCATGAGAGCCGGCTGGCTGACTTTGGGCTAATCGCCAGGAGACGGTGAGTTCTAGTCCCGCCTTAGCTATGAAAGGTGGCTGGGTGACTTTGAGCCAATCACCAGGAGACGGTGAGTTCTAGCCCCGCCTGAGCCATGAGAGCCGGCTGGCTGACTTTGGGCCAATCGCCAGGAGACGGTGAGTTCTAGCCCCGCCTGAGCCATGAGAGCCGGCTGGCTGACTTTGGGCCAATCGCCAGGAGACGGTGAGTTCTAGCCCCGCCTGAGCCATGAGAGCCGGCTGGGTGACTTTGGGCCAATCGCCAGGAGACGGTGAGTTCTAGTCCCGCCTGAGCCATGAGAGCTGGCTGGGGTGACTTTGGGCCAATCGCCAGGAGACGGTGAGTTCTAGTCCCGCCTGAGCCATGAGAGCCGGCTGGGGTGACTTTGGGCCAGTCCCTCTCTCTCAGCCCAACTCACTTCAGAGGGTTGTTATTGTGGGGGAAATAGGAAGGGGAAGGAACTTTAGGTATCGTTGCCACCCTGAGTTATTTGTAACAATAAAAGCGATCTATAAAGAAGTAAATAAAGTAAAATAAATTCATTAAATCATAGGAGGGCTTTGCTGAGAAATGAGGTGGAACTCCCAGCAGGTATTAATAGTTTTATCCTATGACTGCATAGCGTTTCACACCGTAGTTATGAATTCATTGCTCCAGGGCATGTTCCCCCCAGCATAAGAGAAAACAAAAAAAATAATAATAATGGAAAACAGATACACCACTTATATCACCGCAGGGCTAAGCTGAGCATTAAATCACGATGTTTCTGGCCCCTTGGAAATAATAATAAAAAAAAACCCTGCCCTTTTAAAACCATTGTTTGATAATGACCTGGATTATGCCGGGAAATGTAGACGTTGCCTTCCGTCCACGCAGGAGGCATAAAATTGCTTTCGAATCGCTTGCAGAGATAATTCAAGGCTTCTCGGCGCATTTATGCCTCACGCCGAGATGGGAAAATGTGATCACCCAGAGACAAATGGCTTGCCCAAAAGCCAAGTGGCCGTTTGCCAATTCCATGCAGAAAAACGGCATTTGGAAGACCTAGAGGTCTTCTAGCCCAACCCATATGCATTCTCCCTCCATCACTGCTCGAGCAGCGGCTTGGACTAGAACAGGGTCCCCCCACCTGTGGGCCACGGCCCATTGCCGAGACAGGCTGGCCAGTGTGTGAAAAATGGGACGCCGCTGCGCTGCAAGGCGTAACAAAAATGGACATCGCACCGTGGGGCGCGGAAACAGGCCATTGCCGCAGCGCAGGATGCCAAAACCGGCCGCCGCCGCACTGCGGGGACGCAAACATGGACCGCTGACACAAAAAAGCTGTAGGGGTGACTTTGGGCCAATTACGAGGAGACTGGGAGTTCTAGTCTCACCTTAGGCATGAAAGCTGGCTGGGTGATTTTGGGACAATCACTAGGAGATGGTGAGTTCTACTCCCACCTTACACATGGCTGGGTGACTTTAGGCCAACCACCAGGAGACTGGGAGTTCTACCCCCACCTTACACATGGCTGGGTGACTTTGGGACAATCACCAGGAGACTGGGAGTTATAGTCTCACCTTAGGCATGAAAGCTGGCTGGGTGACTTTGGGCCAACCACCAGGAGACTGGGAGTTCTAGTCCCACCTTAGGTATGAAAGCTGGCTGGGTGACTTTGGGACAATCACCAGGAGACTGGGAGTTCTACCCCCCACCTTACACATGGCTGGGTAGACTTTGGGACAATCACCAGGAGACTGGGAGTTCTAGTCTCACCTTAGGCATGAAAGCTGGCTGGGTGACTTTGGGCCAATCACCAGGAGACTGGGAGTTCTACCCCCCACCTTACACATGGCTGGGTAGACTTTGGGACAATCACCAGGAGACTGGGAGTTATAGTCTCACCTTAGGCATGAAAGCTGGCTGGGTGACTTTGGGCCAATCACCAGGAGACTGGGAGTTCTAGTCCCACCTTAGGTATGAAAGCTGGCTGGGTGACTTTGGGACAATCACCAGGAGACGGTGAGTTCTACCCCCACCTTACACATGGCTGGGTGACTTTGGGGCAATCACCAGGAGACTGGGAGTTATAGTTCTGTCTTAGGTATGAAGGTCAGCTTGGCGACCTTGGGCCAGTCACCCGCTCTCAGCCCAGCCCACCTCTCAGCCCAGCGCTGTTGTTGGAAGTGAAGACACATACAATCTTGGGCCACTTCCCTGTTAAATAAGGACCAAACCCGCTCTTCTGCTCTGAAAACATTCCAATTGTCTATATTTTTCCCCCCTGCAAATTGACGAGCAGCGGCAGAAAACCAAAATATAGGAGAACGTCTCTGAACTACAAGTATTTTTTTTTGGCTTCCTATGCCCTTCCTAAAACTCCAAGAAAACATTAGCCAGCTCCTGCATTACTGGGTATATACGAATTACCCCAATCCTTATGGTAAAACTAGTTGCCTGCATTTAATTAAAGAGAACATTTGCACAATAAAAAGCCTCTCTCCTATCATCAAAGTGGCAAGAGAGAGAGAAAAAAAGAAACTAAGAGGAAGAATCTCTTTAGAACATGATCTTGGAAGACTAATTTAATATTTGCATTGTTGCTTCTTTTCTCGAATTCTCCAGGTTTGGCATTTTGTTAAAAGACAAAGCGAGACTTGGATTAACTCCTTAGGAACTGCAGCAGGAACAGGAACTACACAGGCAGTCCTCAGCTTACGACCACAAGGGAGCCCAACCATTTCTGTCGCTAAGCGAGACAATAGCTGAGTCATGCCTCATTTTGCGACCTTTCTTGTCACCGATGTTGTGAATCCCTGCGGTCGTTAAGTTAGTGGCACGGTTGTTAAGTGAATCTGGATTTCCTCCATGGACTTTGCTTGTCGGAAGGTGGCAAAAGGGGATCATGTGATTCCCCCAGGGACACGGCGACCGTCCTAAATAGGAGTCAGGTGCCAAGCAACCGAATTTTGATCCCGTGACCACGGGGATGCGGCAACGGTCGTTAAGTGTGAAAAATGGCCATAAATCACTTTTTTCCATGCTGTCGTAACTCTGAAGAGTCACTCAAGAAACAGTTGTCAGTTAGTCAGGGACGACTTGCAGAGAGAACAGCTCAAAAAATAAAAGATTGAAAAAGATCCACCTGTCATGTATTTCCCCTAGGCAAGGGGTAGGCAACCCTGGCTCTTTTATGACTCGTGGACTTCAACTCCCAGAATTCCTGAGCCAGCACGGCTCAGCTTGGAAACCTCTCTTTTTCCCCTCAGCGTGGCTGGCTCAGGCATTCTGGGAGTTGAAGTCCACGAGTCATCAAAGAGCCAAGGTTGCCTACCCCTGGCCTAGGCCGCTTTATGACTCATGGACTTCAACTCCCAGAATTCCTGAGCCAGCATGGCTCAGCTTGGAAACCTCTCCCTTTCCCCTCAGCATGGCTGGCTCAGGAATTCTGGGAGTTGAAGTCCACAAGTCATCAAAGAGCCAAGGTTGCCTACCCTTGCCATAGATCCTGAAAATTGTGCAATAGTCCCTGAATTAAAGATATTTCTTGGATAAAACTGTCCTTTTTTCTAAGGGGGAGGGGCAGAATATACAAGTAGTCCTCGACTTACGCCCACCACGGAGCCCCACATTTTTCGTGCTAAGCAAAGCAGCTGAAGTGAGCTTTGCTCCATTTGACGACCTTTCTCGCCACAGCGGTTATTAAGCAGATCAATTTCGTTAAGCAGATCAAGTGGCCATTACGCCAATCTGGCTTCCCCACCACCACGACCACTAACATGGCTGGCTGGGGAATTCTGGGAGCTGAAGTCCACCAGTCTTAAAAGTTGCCAAGGCTGGACACCCTCCTGCTCTAAGGCAGAGGCCCCCAACTTTTGGGGTACCAGGGACCAGTTCCGTGGAGAGGTTTTTCCACGCACCGGAGGGTGCGTGGTTTTGTGTTGCCTACACGGACCGGAGGGTGCGTGGTTTTGTGTTGCCTACATCCCACGGATGAGGCTTTGCTTGTTTGTGTGGACCGGCTGCCGGCATGCCACGGCCCGGGGGTTGGACACCCTCCTGCTCTAAGACGTCTCGATTTAAGTTCAGCTTAATTTTTTAATTTTATTTTTTTTTGGCAGTGATCGTTCCTGGCTGTAGGTAACTTGTGTACATATGTGTCAGCAGAAATTTTGCCCACACTCGCTTGGGGACTTGTTAAGCGAGGAAGAAGCTAAAATTGTCTTTTCAGCCCCAAATTGTCTCTACATAATTGAAACTGTCTTCAGAAGGCGAGAAGCCCACGTTTGCACCTGAAGCCTCGGCGCATGGCTCAAAACGGGGTGTTTTGAATCCAAGAACGTTTGGGATTCAAAAGCGTACAGATATTCCTCGCCTTACGACCACGGTCGGGTCCAACGTTTCCGTGGCTAAGAAGGGAAGAGTGCAAAGCTTGTGGAAACTGCCAAGCCGGCTGACTTACTTCAATGTCTGCCGTGCGCCCCCAACTTTTTTCAGGTTGCCCGTAGTCCTCGACTTACGACAAGGGAGCCCAAATAGTTCCGTGGCTAAGGGAGGAGGTGTTGGTTAAGTGACGTTTCCCGTCTCCCCCGCCCCCCATTTTACAAGCTTTCTTGCCAAAGTTAAGTGAACCACTGCCGTCGTTAAGTCAGTGACATGGTTGTTAAGTGAATCAGGCTCTCCAATTGACTTGGCCGCAAAAGGGGATCAGGTGAGCCCAGGGACACGGCGACCGTCATAAATACGAACCGGTTGCCGAGCATCTAAAAGTTGTTGATCACGGGGAGGCTGCCAGGGTCGTTAGGTGTGAAAAATGGTCATCAGTCCCTTTTTTCAGTGTCCCACTTTAGCTCTGAACCGTCACTAAGTGAGCTGTTGTAAAATTGAAGGCTACTTCTATAGAGGCACAGGCCTAATTCTGAACAAAAGGTCTTTTTTTTTTTTCCCCTTCCTCCCAAGAAATTCTACCTTGTGAGGATTCGACTTCAGACATTGTGGGCGTCAATGCTGCATCTGAGCAAAATGCAGATCATCTTCGACTCAATCCACTGAAGTTATGGCAACGCTGCCCAAAGTGACGTACGACCGGTCCTCGCACTTATGACCGTTGCCGCATTCCCGCAATTAGGTGATGACATTTTGGAGGCTTAGCTTCACGGATTGATGACCATCGCAACTTTTGGGATCCTGTGATCCCCCCATGTCAACGCTGCTAACATCGGATGGTTTTGCACTGACAACAGAGGGATGTGTAGCCATCTTTTTCCCTTTCGCTTTTAGAGTTAGATCAGTGACGGCAGCGGTTCTCAACCTGTGGGTCGCGACCCCATTTGGGGTCGAACAACCATTTCACGGGGGTCGCCAAACACCGCAGTCGGCCATACGTTTTTTTTTTGGTCGGCCATTTTTTTCCCCTTTGCAATGCAGGCCGTCGTGCCGCACATGCGCGATGTAGGCCCGCCATTTTTTTTTGGGGTCGGCCATTTTTTTAATTTTTTTTTGGTCGGCCATTTTTTTTTTGGGTCAGTCATTTTTTTTCCCCTTTGCGATGCGGGCCCGCCATATTTTTTTTTTTTTGGTCGTCTTTTTTTTGGGGGGGGGTCGGCCATTTTTTCCCCTTTTGCGATGCAGGCCGTCGCGCCGCGCATGCGCAATGCGCCCCGTCGGCCGCCCATGCGCGATGCGCCCCGTCGCACCACGCATGCGCGATGCGGGCCAGGGTCGAGCCCCGGAAAAGGTTGAGAACCACTGTTTTAGAGACCGAGTGCCCAAACTGCAACCCAAAACCAACATATGCATCGTCGGATGCCGGGTGGGTGTGGCCCATTGGGTGGGTGTGGCTGCGGTGGTCACGGCAGACTGGGTGGGACTAAAAAGTTCAATCAATCAATTCCAACTTTGCAAGATCTTTTTTTTTCCTGCAAGAAGTTGAAATTGACTGATTGAACCTTTTTTTTTTTGTACATGGCGGCGGAGGCCTAAAGCGAAAAGGTTTTATAAAACTCAGCTGAAGGCCTAGGACTGGGGCGACGGCGCGTGTCCCCACAGAGAGGGCTCTGAGTGCCGCCTCTGGCACCCATGCCATAGATTCGCCACCAGTGAGTTAGATGATGCTGGGGGGGGGATGTGAATGAGAGTCCAGCTAGACACAACAACACTAAGACTAGCATGAGAATCAAGGTTATCGTAACCAGAGCTGATAAGGATTTAGCAGGCTGGAGAACTGGAGAGGAAGCCAGCGCTTCAAGGTAATTGGGGAATGTGATTTATGACTTAATTGGAGGAGGGAATTGTGCTTTGATACTATGTGCTCAGGGGAGGGGAATTCAGTTTTTGGCTTCGGTTGTGTAATGCCGATATTATGTTACTCGAAAAAAAGGTTCTTTAAGGTAAACAGTTCTTTCGAAGAGTTTCATCTGTCGGAACCAGGACACCCCATTTGTGACTTCCCAGCAAAGCCAACCGGGTAAGCTGGATTCACTTAACGACTGCAGGATTCACTTAACAAATGCAGTCATTTGCTTAACAACCCTGGCCAAAAAAGGTCATACAATCAGGTGCAATTCACTTAATGACCACTTTGCTTAGCAAAGGAATTTCGGGCGCCAGTTGTAGTTCTTAAGTCAAGGGCCATGTGTCTATTGAAACCCTAGCGGTCATAAAATACATTCAAA
This sequence comes from Bothrops alternatus, assembly GCA_034064705.1. Taxonomy (NCBI): domain Eukaryota; kingdom Metazoa; phylum Chordata; class Lepidosauria; order Squamata; family Viperidae; genus Bothrops; species Bothrops alternatus. The sequence continues at coordinate 122,281 of JARGCV010000847.1, forward strand.
TTTCTGTTCTTTCGCATTTCTAAAGGAAGGAAATTTGTTCCTTTGTTATTTTCTCTCCCACGGTAACCAAAAAAAAAAAGAAAGAAAAAAAGGTAAAGTAGAGTGTACGTAAAAGCTTTAAAAATTCAACGGCTTCCAAAAGGGCTTAAAAGTTATGCATTTTGTTCTCTGCGCCATTGTTTTATTCTGTTTTCAGCTCCTGCTGCTGGCATTGTATTCCTCCCTTTTCTATTGAAGAATAATTTGGCTTTAAAGAACTCAATGGCTGAGCTGAAAGGGAAGCTTCTCAGATGAAAAAAATCGAACAAAGAAAACTCCATAAAATTAAGAAATGTCACTTTGAGCTGTGCTTCTTTTATTTTCGCTGCCCACATAATGTTAATTAAGAGGAGGTGATGAAACAAATGCACAAAATGAATTTGGGAATTCAGGAAGTCCCCGGCTTTGGACCATAACTGAGCCCAACATTTCTGTCGCTAAGAGAGCACCAAGGACCACTCCTCCTCCTTCTCCTCTCTGCAAACCCCACACCCTTGTATCACTGATGATGTTACCTAGTTGGGTCATGAGACGTCTACAAGAAAACAATCCAGATCAGAGAGCACTAGGGATCCTGCAGTCGTCGTCCTCCTCCTTCTCCTCCTCCTCCTTTCCACAAATCTCATTCCCTTCTATCAATGATGATGTTACCTAGTTCGGTCATGAGACGTCTGCAAGAAGACCCACCAAGCTCAGAGAGCACGCAGGACCCCACCCTGAGCTACAGTCTCTTCTATCAGAGGGCCAACTTATTAACAGGGGCCCTCAAACCTAAACCCTCTTTGAGGTACAGCCTCTTGGGCTGACGTTACCCTGGAACTTTTTGTACTCTTGACATTTTTATTCCCATGCACAATGGTGGGATTATAAACTAGCAAACTGGAAAATTAAGCCCTTTCATAACGTTAATGCATTGTTAATGCATTGTTGCATTTCTCTCTCTCTCTCTCTCTCTCTCTCTCTCTCTCTCTCTCTCTCTCTCTCTCTCTCTCTCTCTCTCTCTCTCTCTCTCTCTCTCTCTCTCTCTCTGTCCCTCCGTCTCTCTCTCTCTCTCTCTCTCCCTCCGTCTCTCTTTCTCTCTCTCTCTCTCCCTCTTGTTTAAGGCTGAAGAAGGAGAATGCAAATGGGAGAAGAAAAGATCAAAGAAATATGTTATTAATATATTAATTATGGAATTACCAAATTTAGCCATTATTGACGGTTAATTATTATTGTCTTTTCCTCCCCCCTCAAATATATAAACCAAGACAGCAAGCTGTACACCAGGCACCAGAGATGGTTATTGTTAAAAACCAATATTTTTTAAAAAACAAAACAAAAAAGATTCGTTAAGATAACAGCCTCAATGGCACAAAAATGTTACGGTTGAATCTTTTGGACAAAACACTTACATGATACAGAGCCACGACTGCTGATACTGGATCCCGGTGACTGTGGCAGTCACCCCCTGAATTGTGTCCGACAAAAGGTGAACTGTTCGAAAGACAAAAAAGAAAAAAGAAAAAAATAATAATAATTTTGATTCATTTTACATATACCGTTGCCTTTAAGTTCACTCCACGTGTGCCAGAAACCTATAGAAAATTTGGTCTTCTGGGGTTTTGCTTGTAATCTCCATCACTGTAAGTTTTCAGAGTAACAGAGTTGGGAGGCGCCTTGGAGGTCATCTAGTCCAACCCCCTGCTCAAGCAGGAGACCCTATGCCATTTCAGACAAATGGCTGTCCAGTCTGTTCTTAAAAACCTTCCAGTGTTGGAGCATTCACTGCTTCTGGAGGCAGGTGGTTCCACTGGTTAATTGTTCTGACTGTCAAGAAGTTTCTCCTTAGTTCTAGGTTGCTTCTCTCCTTGATGAGTTTCCACCCGTTGCTTCTTGTCCTGCCTTCTACTGCTTTGGAGAATAGCTTGACTCCCTCTTCTTTGGGGCAGCCCCTGAGATACTGGAAGACTGCTGTCATGTCTCCCCTAATCCTTCTCTTCTGAACTTCAACAGGATACAGAATGACAGACTTGGAAAGGACCTTGGAGGTCATTTAGTCCAGCCCCCTGCTCGAGCAGGACACTGTATACCATTTCAGACAAATGGCTGTCCAATCTCTTCTTAAAAACCTCCAACGTTGGAGCACCCACAACTTCTGGAGGCAGGTTGTTCCACTGATGAATTGTTCTGTCTGGAAATTTCTCCTTAATTCCAGGTTGCTTCTCCCCTGGATGAGTTTCCACCCGTTGCTTCTTCTCCTGCCTTCAGGCACTTTGGAGAATAGGTTGAAATCCCTCATCTTAGATTTTTCAAAAAGAGGCTGGATAATCATTTGACAGGAGTCATGATTGGAGCATGGGGTTGGACTAGAAGACCATCCAAGGTCCTGCCTTCCAACCCCGAGTTTCTATTTTCTATATTCCATGTAAATTAAGGCACAGAGGAATCCCAGGATCAACTGTAGGCATTTTCCAACATTAGATAGAGATGGAGAGTGAAAGGGGGGACAGGATAGCAGTCTTCCAGTATCTCAGGGGCGGCCCCAAAGAAGAGGGAGTCAAGCTCTTCTTCAAAGCACCCAAAGGCAGGACAAGAAGCAACAGATGGAAACTAACCAAGGAGAGAAGCAACCTGGAACTAAGGAGAAACTTCCTGACAGTGAGAACAATTAACCAGTGGAACAACCTGCCTCCAGAAGCGGTGAATGCTCCAACATTGGAAGTTTTTAAGAAGAGACTGGACAGCCATTTATCTGAAATGGTATAGAACCGTGGGGGCGAAGCTATGGCACGGGTGCCAGAGGCGGCACTTAGAGCCCTCTCTCTGGGCACGCACACCATCGCCCCAGTCCTAGGCCTTCAGCTGGGTTTTATAAATCCGTTTCGCTTTAGGCCTCCACCACCGTGTACCAAAAAAAAATTTAAAAAAATCCAATCAATCAGTTTCAACTTCTCGCGGAAAAAAAAAAGATCTTGCAAAGTTGGAATTGATTGATTGAACTTTTTAGTCCCACCCAGTCTGCCGTTACCACCGCAGCCACGCTCACCCAATGGGCCACGCCCACCCGGCACCCGGCGATGCATACGTTGGTTTTGGGTTGCAGTTTGGCCACTCGGCCTCTCAAAGGCTCGCCGTCACTGGTATAGGGTTTCCTGCCTGAGCAGGGGGTTGGACTAGATGACCTCCAAGGTCCCTTCCAACTTTATTATTTATTTATTTATTTATTTTATTTATTTTATTTATATTTAAACTTATATGCCGCCCTTCTCCCAAGACTCAGGGCGGCTCACAACAAGAATACAAGTATATAAAAAATAACGTAAGATTAAAAACAATTAAAATTACTAATTTACAATATAAAAAACTAAATAATTTATTTCACTCATACAACATACAGTTGTTGTTGTTGTTGTTATTATTATTATTATTATTATTAAACTACTGTGGATTGGGAAGGGGGTACCCGGAACGCCAACGTCCTACGAAAAAAAAAACCCACCCAATTTTTCCCAGCCTAGACAAACGAGAAGGAACTGTACCATTCCCCTCTCTGGGGGTCCCCGAATCGGTGAATAAAGTGCTCATAATTTTGTCAAAGTTGCAGCTCGGCTCCGCGTTGTCGGAGTCTTCGGCAAAGTGTTTCAACATCTCCCGCAAAACGTCGTCCAGTGACGTGGCCGTCTCGTCCAGAATGATGCTCGCTCTGGCCAGGAAGCCGTCCAGATCGCGGTGGGCTCTCACCTCCTCCTCAAAATTCTTTAATTTTAGGTACTGCGAGAAAAAAAAAAAGAAAACAGAAACAGGGCATGGCGTTGGTGTCTTATACAAGCCACAACTCTGGGGGGGAAAAAAACACAACACACCGTCAGCTGGGGCGAGTACAAACAGAGCTTTACGGAATTCGTGTTCCGCTCGTTTCGCTATCGAGCGACAATTTGTTTGATTTAAAAATTTGACGGGCTGCCCCTCTTACCTGGGTGGCTTATGGAGATAAAAAGGTATCTCCATTCAAACACGATTAAAATGAAAGTCACACACACACACACACACACACACTCCCCCCCGGGACACCGCGACCGTCGTAAGCACGAGTCGGCTGCCAAGGGTCCGAATTTTGGCCACGTGACCCCGGGGAGGCTGCGACGGATCGGGAAAAAAAATGGACATCGGTCGCTTTTTTTTTCAGGGCGGCTGTTAAACGGTCCCTAAACAAAAAGGGCGTAAGTCGAGGACTTCCTGTATAGACACGCAGGGAGGAGACGGTGCTCGCGGCCCTTCGAAACCGTCAGGGGGAAGGAAAACTGTTCAGGCTGAGAATTCGTGAACAAATGGGCCCTTCCAACCACTGATGAGTATTTCTAAGGTGCCCATTTTTCTTTTCGTGACAGTTACCACCTGTGCAGCTACCAGAGATTTACATTTTGTAGTATGTGGCTTCCTCCTCCCCCCCCCCGCCTAAATAACACTTTATTGATATACCCTCCTTCCTTTTTCCCTTTCCTTCCTTCCTTTTCCATCTTCTCCATCCTTTCTTCCTTGTCTACCTTCTTTCTTCCTTTCTTTTCTACTTTCTCCATCCTTTCTTCCCTTCCTTCCTCCCTCCCTTTCACTTCTACTTTGTTTCCTTCCTTTTCTACCTTTTCTATCCTTCCTTTTTCCTTTCCTTCCTTCCTTTTCTACCTTCTCTATTCTTTCTTCCTTTTCTACCTTCTTCCTCCCTTTCTTTTCTACTTTCTCCATCCTTCCTGTTCTTCCTCTTTCCTTCCTTCATTTCTTTTCTACCTTTTCCTTCCTTTTCTATCCTTCCTTTTTCCTTTCCTTCCTTCCTTTTCCATCTTCTCTATCCTTTCTTCCTTGTCTACCTTCTTCCTTCCTTTTCTACTTTCTCCATCCTTTCTTCCTTCCTTCCTTCCTTCCTTCCTCCCTTTCATTTCTACCTTCTTTCCTTCCTTTTCTACCTTCCTTTTTCTACCTTCTCTATCCTTCCTTTTTCCTTTCCTTTCTTTCCTTCCTCTTCTACCTACTCTATCCTTTCTTCCTTTTCTACCTTCTTCCTCCCTTTCTTTTCTTTCTCCATCCTTTCTTCCTTTCCTTCCTCCCTCCCTTTCATTTCTACCTTCTTTCCTGCCTTTTCTACCTTCTATCCTTCCTTTTTCCTTTCCTTCCTTTTCTACCTTCTCTATCCTTTCTTCCTTTTCTACTTTCTCCATCCTTTCTTCCTTCCTTCCTCCCTTTCTTTACCTTCTTTCCTTCCTTTTCTACCTTCCTTTTTCTACCTTCTCTATCCTTCCTTTTTCCTTTCCTTTCTTTCCTTCCTCTTCTACCTACTCTATCCTTTCTTCCTTTTCTACCCTCTTCCTCCCTTTCTTTTCTACTTTCTCCATCCTTTCTTCCTTTCCTTCCTTCCTCCCTTTCATTTCTACCTTCTTTCCTTCCTTCTCTACCTTCTCTATCCTTCCTTTTTCCTTTCCTTTCTTTCCTTCCTCTTCTACCTACTCTATCCTTCCTGTTCTTCCTCTTTCCTTCCTTCCTTCCTTTTCTACCTTTTCTATCCTTCCTTTTTCCTTTCCTTCCTTCCTTTTCTACCTTCTCTATCCTTCCTTTTCTATCTTCTTTCCTTCCTTTTCTACCTTCTCTATCCTTCCTTTCTTTTCTACCTTCCTTCCTTCCTTCCTTCCTCACTGATTTTCCTTCTCTAATCTATATATTTGTTTTATTTTAACAGATACAAGAAAGAGCAATTAAGGGGGGCGGGGGGGGAAGCGAAGAAAGGAGAAATTTCCTGACAGCCAGACCAAATAACCTTGGATTCAATTGTGGTCGTCACATGAGGACTATCAGTATTAGACCCTAAAAATTGTGTTTCTCAACCTCGGCAGGATGGGTGGGCATCCACTCCGAGAATTCCCCCAGCAGCCTGTCTTCACTCGTGCCCCTAATTTTTATAACTGACCTTGAATCTTTGCAAAACAACATCAAGCCCAATAAAAACCGCCCGCCGGGATCGGCCATGCTTCCTGACGGACCTCCTATCTCAAAAGAGGTGAGCGATTACAAGGTTTTGCACATCCGGCCAGCGACGTCAGTAAAGCCATCAAAGGCTCGGCTGCAGGGAACGGCCCAAATGCCAATGAGGTTAAACGCTTTAGGAAAAGTCCTTTTCATCTGTCCCGATGGGGAAACTGGCAGCGGCCGTTGGTGCAGCAGGAAACGGGACTTTCCTTTGCAATCATTTTATAGTCCTCCACGCGCTACTCAGATGCGGCCAAGGGGACAGCTGTGACGGCAACTGTAGGATAGAAACCCATAAATGAGAGCTCTGCGTGAAGCTGGCAGGATGGGGCTTCAAAGCTGATTAAAGGACACGGATATTAACAGACATTTAATGGCCCAGCGGGGTCTCTCCTGCTTTTTTGCACGACATGGCTGTTGACGTCCCCAATCTGGGGTCTCCCCCGACGGGCGAGGGCTTAATGCCTGCCTGCCGTGCATGGGCAAACATTTCGAGTGAGGAAAGCTTGGGAGTGGATCTTTCCTATTTTGAGTGTTTTCTACTTAAAAATCAACCCTGGAGCGATTTGCCTGTGGAGATTCTCCGTCATCCAGGTCACGGCTTAAGACATTTCGCTTCTCATCCCAGAAGCTTCTTCGGCTCTGACTGGATGCTGGGGAAATGGAAGGATTTATACTCCTTGCAGACCGCTGGTCCTTTGCCTCCTTTTTATTTTTTTATTTTTTTTTAATATAAAATTCTTTTATTAAAACAATCAACATTGAACATAAAAAAAACATATTGTGCAGCAATCATCATGACACCTGATATACAATACTAAGTATTAGTCATTGAAAATGTCTGAGTTAGTAAGCCTTGTTCCACCCCTCGCGTCTAGCCTCAACTATACTCCTGTTACACTTTGTTTGATTGGTGTTTCTCTTATCTGGTTCCATATTAATGTGGTCAACATTAAACCAAAGATCCTATTGCTAAACAATCATCCTAGAACATAGCATACAACATTAGGTATTAATCTTTGTAAACATCTGTTTTAGTAAACGTTCTTCCCTCCTCCCTTCCCTCTTCAAGTATACTCCGAGTACCTTTTGTTTGTTTGGTGTTTCTCTTATATATGGTCTATCTGCTGTATCTAGTTTATTGCATATTGTTCGTTTGCGCTTCTGAATTGACTTCATCCCATTACTAGTGCAAACTTTTATAGTCCCTAACCGGAGATCCTGAGGTAAAAGTTTCATATCCTGAGGTAGAGATTCAGTCCGCTTTAACAGTTTTAAAGCAAACAACATTACTCATAAGTTTATGTTACTCAATTTCATTGAGGGCCGGATCAGCATTGCGGTTGCCCTTGGGGGCAAGGCCAGGATGGGTGTGGCCTACTGGGTGGGCGTGACCAGCTCTACATCGTTCGCGTCAAGGGCGCCTGGGGGGGCCTGGGCAGGAGTGGGACAGACCTGAGGGTCTCTGGCAGAAGGGGGGGACGGGGGCAGAGCCCACCAAGCCGGATAGGTGAAGTAGGCGAGGGCCATTTGCTGGCCGCTTCCAGGCGATGGTGCATTTCTTCATTCCCCACAAAGGGGGACCCCTCCCCAGCATGCACCCAGGGGCCGCGGGCGATGCGGCAGGGGCCGGTTCCTCGCTGTTTCCAGACGGCCTTGTGGAGCCAAGACTGAATGCGTTTCAGCATAGATGGCCACCACAAAATTGTACACTGGCTCCCGGCCAGCTTGGGCCAGGGCCAAGGCAGAGGGGGCCGTTCCCTCACTGTTTCTAGGATGGCTTCGCAGGCCGCATGAAACCACTTCGCGGGCCGCATCTGGCTCCCGGGCCTTGTGTTTGACATGTCTGTTTTAGAGCGTCGTTGAGGCCAGTTGAGCACACAGACAAACCTCCAAGTGGCCTCCACGACTCTCTAAAACAGCGGTTCTCAACCTGTGGGTCGCAACCCCGTTTGGGGTCGAACGACCATTTCACGGGGGTCGCCAAACAACACAGTCCGCCATTTTTCCCCCTTTTCCTTAGCTGTGCTACTCCCTCTTATTCTATTGGCTTTTGAAAGCCAATAGAATAGATTCTCTTGAATCGATGGTGAAACCACACTTGGAGTACTGTGTACAGTTCTGGTCACCGCACCTCAAGAAGGATATAATGGAACTGGAAAAGGTGCAAAAAAGGGCAACGAGAATGATCAAGGAAATGGAGCGCCTCCCTTATGAAACCAGATTGCAACGCCTTGGTCTCTTCAGCCTTGAAAGACGGCGTTTAAGGGGTGACTTGATTGAAGTGTATAAAATCAGGCATGGGACAGAAAAGGTGGATAGAGAAAAATTCTTTTCTCTATCACACAATACCAGGACAAGGGGGCACTCCCTAAAGCTCATAGCTAACAAAGTGAGGACAAATAAAGGGAAATATTTCTTCACCCAGAGGGTCGTTGATTTATGGAATTCACTTCCAGAAGGGGTCGTGACAGCTGTCAGCCTGGACAGCTTCAAGGCAGGGCTAGATAGATTCATGAATGCCAAGTGTATCGGGGGTTATTAAAACGGATGTCCATGTGCCGCCTCTATGTTGGTTGAGGCAGGCAGGATTCCCTTGAGTACCATTTGTTGGGGGTCAAGGGAAAGGGAGGGTTTTGCCTTCTCTTTCTGCTCAAGATCCCCATGTACAATTGGTGGGCCACTGTGTGACACAGAATGCTGGACTCGCTGGGCTTCGGCCTGATTCAGCATGGCTCTTCTTAGGTTCTTATGTTCTTATGAATAGAGTCTAATTCTGTTGGCTTTCAAAAGCCAATAGGAATTGTCCAGGCTGTCTCCGCCCTGCTGAGCCCGCCAAAAGTCCCAGTCTGCAAACGGGGCTGCAAGTTGTCTGCAGCGAAGGCGAGCTCTCCGGAAGTTTCCACCCCTCCCTGCTGAGCAACTACTAAAACTGTAAGGAAAAGAGGGCCAGGGGTGGGAGGTGGGAGGCCGGCGGGCACAGGGAGGGTTGCTGGCGCGCTTGGGGCCCGGCGGGTGCCTTACCTCCCTTGGGCTGGGCCTGCTGGTGGCCCAGCCGGTGGTTGCCCTGCGCCGTCACTGCCCCTTGCCAGCTACGCCTCGGCCGGCGCAGGGGGTGGCACCACACATGTGCGGCGCTCCCGGGCAGGGAAATAGTCCTCGACTTACGACCGGTTGGGAAGTCCTCGACTTTACGACCGGTTGGGGGTCGCGGCATTAAAAAGATTGAGAACCACTGCTCTAAAAGAAGGCAAAGGACCTCACCATCCAGTCAGAGCGGAAGAAGCTTCTTGGATGAGAAACGAAACGTCTTCAGAGAAAACAAAGGAAGTCCAGTTGCCTCCTTAAAAAAAGGAGACAACCTTGAGTTATTTCCTCCTTGTGTGTGGGACAACTAATTTTTCATAACAATTATGGGGTCTCATTTGTCATAACAACTAGGTCGCAACAATTTCTGACCAGGGTGGCCACCACACAGATTCTGGGAGAAGGTCCTACTTGTAAGGAGAAACATCTCACAGAACATCTGTAATCCAGGAATTTTCCAGATGGATGGACGACAACCGGCCAACAACTTAGAAATACCCTAAGATTTGTTCTCACAAAAGTGCAGAAGACTGCCTGTAGGTAGTCCTTACCATTGAGTCCAACATTCCTGTCGCTAAGCAAGACAGTTGTTAAGTGGGTTTTGCCCTGTTTTATGACCGTTCTTGCCAGAACTGCTAAGTGAATCACTACAGTTGTGGTTAGCAACAAGGTTATTATTAAGTGAATCTGGCTTCCCTATTGACGTTGCTTGTCACAAAAGGGGACCCCATGGCCCAGGGACACTGCAATGGTCATAAATATGAGTCAACTGACAAGTATCTGAATTTTGATCACGTGACCACGAGGATGTTACAAAGGTGTGTGAAAAACGGTCACAAATCACTTTTTTTCAGTGCTGTTGTAATTTTGAACAGCCACTAAATGAACTGTTGTAAAGTCAGACTCCACCATTTTCAGAGAGGCGCAATATTAATTTTCAAAAAGTGGCCGTGTTTGTAAGCCCATCCAGATGTGCAATCGATTCTCTCAGCTGAAATGAAAGCTGGTTCTCCTTTTCTAACGACATCCGGGTAGTTCCAGAATAGGCCACAGTATTGTAAAATAACTGTAAATATAAATATATAAACCCAAACCCACACTGATGATGAGGCACGACCACAAACCAGAAGCCAGACCACAGCTGCATCATTAGCCACCTTAAACCCCTCCAATCCATACATGAAGCAAACTGACACCCACCATGAAGATGAGGCACGACCACGAACCTGAAGCCAAACAACAGTAACGCAACTCACCATCTCAAATCCCCCTGCAACTCAGACTAACCTGAGCACAACAAAGCCCCCACCCAAACAGAACACTCCCCCATCCAATCAGAGCACAGCCAAGCCCCTAACCAGTCAGAACACACCTCCACCCAATCAGAACACAGCCAAACTCCCACCCAATCAGTTCATACCCCCACTGGCAGTTAAAAGGAAGAAACAGCTACGATCACACACTGCTCCTAGAAGCACGAAGCCGAAAGCACCAGCCTGAAGATGACGAATGGGACTTCGTCGAAATGTCGCCAAGACACTTCCAATTTTACGCGGGAGAAAATCCAAATAACCAAAGACCTACCTACATACACACACACACACACACACACACACAGCATTGTCCTATGGAAAATTCAGATACAAGAACTGCCTACAAGAGAGAAGATCGGAGGCTGAAATAAAAAGATAACTGAGGACCAGAAAAACTGATCCCAAAACTAAGGACTACAATTGAGAAAACATGAAGTTTACGCCCGTATTTTTGGAAATATTATATATTTTATAAAGCCGAATGACTGAGAGATAGAACAATAATTAAAGTGGAATTGTACCTACTTTTCTTGATGTGTGCAATAAAACGCACCCAGAGCCATCGCTTTCTGCTAAAAAAAAGAGAGAGAGAGAGAGAAAAGTTATTTATTTGCTGATGGATGGATTGATTGATTGAACTGTTGGCTGATGTTCATTTGGGACAGCTTTATGCTCAATCTGGCCTATATAGGCAGTCCTCAACTTATGACCACAATTAAGTCTCAAATTTCCGTTGCTAAGTGAGACTTTAGTTAAGTGAATTTTGCCCCGTTTTGCAACAATCTTTCTTGCCACAATTTTCTAAGTGAAGCACTGCAGCTGTTAAAAGTTAGTAACCCGGTTGTTAAATGAATCTAGCTTCCCCATTGTTAGAAGGTTGCAAAAGCAGATCACCTCACACTGCGGCCATCATAAATATGAGTCAATTGTCAAGCGTCTGAATTTTGGGGGATGCTGCAAAGGTCGTAACTGTGAAAAATGGTCGTAAGTCACTTTTTTTCAGTCCCGTTGTAACTTTGGACAGTAAATGGATTGTTGAGACGAGATCCACCTGCAGAAGGTTGCGTCTAATCCCACAACAGCCCTTTGAGGTAGGCTGAATGAGACCAGCAAGACTAAACATACCTTGTGGGGTTTAAGACCGGGTCTCCTCTTTCTTCCCAGTTCTAACTATTTTAACTATCATTTTAATTATAACTCTTTTAAATATTATTATTATCAATAGTTCTTTCCGCACAGAAGAATGCAAAATTTCGCTTGGTATTCACGGTGAAAAAACACCAGTTTATTTTTTTTAACCGAAAACGATGAAAGAAAGAAAAAAATTTTGATATGCTCTCCCATCTTTTCTTCTTTCCTCAGGGGGAAAAAATTATATATTTTTTTTTCTTAAGTACCACAGAGAAATTCAATAGAAATACAATTAATTAGTATTGCCGGAAGGAGAAATCCAGGTCACGTTTGAAAACAAAGCCTGAATTGAGGGGGAAAAAATTACATTATTTCAATTATCAGCTCCTTTGACAAGAAGACACAGAGGAGCCCTCACAAGACAGATTTTGGCCTATAAATTTCGAGACAGGCGGTCCTCAACTTACAACCGTTCATTTAGTGACCATTCAACATTATAATGGCACTGAAAAAAGTGACTTATGATCATTTTTCACACTTAACGACCACTGCAGCATCCCCAGGGTCACGTAATCAAAATTCGGACACTCAGCAACTGACTCGTATTTATGACGGACGCAATATCCTGGGATCACGTGATCCACTTTTGCGACCTTCTGACAAGCAAAGTCAGTGTGGAAGACAGATTCACTTAATAACCATGTGACTAGCTGAACAACTGCAGTGATTCACTTAACAACTGGGGGCAAGAAAGATCATAAAATGAGGCAAAGCTCACTTAGTAACAGTCTCGCTTAGCAACTGAAATTTTGGAGTCAGTTGTGGTCGCGAGTCGAGGACTATCTGAATTTCCAAAGTTAAGCCGTTTTTGTTTTTTAATTTCTGAACGGATGAAGAAAATATTTGGATCTGAGGTAAAAGTTTACTCAGATCGTTATGCCTTTTAACCAACCACATGCCAATCGGCAAGATGCAGGCAGTCCTCAACTTACGACCACAAACTGAGCCCAACATTTTCTACGGCTAAGCGAGACGGTCGTTAAGTGAGTTTCACCCCATTTTACGACCTTGCTGGCCGCAGTTGTGAAGTGACTCGCTGCAGTTTTTCAGTCAGTAACATGGTTATTAAGTGAATCTGCCTTCCCCGTTGACTTTGCTGTTAAGTGAGACAGTTGATAAGTGAGTTTTGCCCAGTTTTATGACCTGTCTGGCCACAGCTGTTAAGTGAATCACTGCAGTTGTTAAGCTAGTTACACGGTTGCTAAGTGAATCTGGCTTTTGCTCATCAGAAAGTCACAAAAGGGGATCACGTGATTCCTAGGACGCTGCAACTGACATAAGTACAAGTCAGTTGCCAAGTGTCCATTTGGTAAGTGAGTTTTGCCCCATTTTACGACGTTTCTGGCCACAGCTGTCAGTTGCCAAGCATCCCAATTTTAATCCCATGACTTTGGGTGGCCGCAACAGTTGCTCAGGGTGAAAAATGGCCCTAAGTCACTTTTTTTCCAGCCATTTTAAGTTTGAACCGTCACTAAACGGATGGTTGTAAGTCAAGGACTACCTACATAGCAAACGTAGCCCTTTTACCATGCCACAATTCCCCTCTAAATTTACATTTTAATCAGCTCTTCCGATCGACAAGAATAGCCCCACAGAGCTGGAACTGAAATAAATTTGGAATGCAAACAGCCTAATGTTGTTTTTCTGTTCTATTTCAGACCTGTGGAGATTATTTCATCATTATTCCTTAAGGATTTTATTTTTGTTTATTTGGCATCTCCAGAGCTGAAATGAATTAATTTCAGGGTTGGGTGGTGGGTTTTTTTTTTTCCCTAATCCAGAGTGGTGGGTAGAAAGGAAAATGAGAGTAAATATTTCCAACCAGCTAATTCCCCCACCATGCCAGCCGATCTGCTGGAGTCAGGCTCCCATCATCCCCGGCTGAGGATGATGGATGGGATCATCACCCTGGTTGAGGATGAGATGGCAAAAAGACCTGAAGAAGGGTGTATCACTAACAGATGAGAGTTTAATTGAACAGGCTAGAGAAAAAGGGCCCATGCATATTAAAAGAGTGTACAGTGTATTGATAGAAATTGACTCTGAAATTGTACTAGTCAAGGATTGTATGGTAAAGTGGGAACAAAATTTTGGGCAACCTATCACGATGGAAACGTGGGAGAGAATTTGGGTGAAAAATGTAAAATTTACGCAAACGCAACATTTAAGAGAGAACTTTTACAAAATGTTTTATAGGTGGCATCTAGATCCGAAAAAACTATCATATATTTACCCTGACATCCAACCTAAATGTTGGAGGTGTGATAATATGGAGGCTACATATTTTCATGTATGGTGGACATGTAGAAAAATTAAAGCCTTCTGGAGAAAAATATGGTGGTCACTCCAAACCATTTTGAAAAAGCGTATTGAATTTCTACCTCAGTTGTTTTTGCTAGGGATCATAAAAGACTGTAACACCACAGAGACGAACTTAATTCTGAACTTGATCACAGCAGCGAGACTGTTGGTGGGACAATACTGGAAGAAGCCAGAAATACCATCTATTGAAGAATGGACTTTGAAAGTTATAAATTTGGCAGAAATGGCTAAAATATCGGCATATTTGAAGGATCGGTCAAATGAAAAATATATGTTGGACTGGAAACATTGGATAGACTACATACAAGAGAAACACCAATCAAAGAAAATGTATCTGGCTTATAGTTAAATCTTGATATACGGAGTGAAGAATGTTTACAAATTTAAATTGATTGTATTAAGTTGAATAGCAGTTAACTTGAATTTTTTCCTGGTTTACATGTACAAATATATATATCTATTAATAAAAAATGTTTAAAAAAAAAAGAAGAATAGCCCCACAGAGCTGGAACTGAAATAAATTTGGAATGCAAACAGCCTAACATTGTTTTTCTGTTCTATTTCAGACCTGTGGAGATTATTTCATCATTATTCCTTAAGGATTTTATTTTTGTTTATTTGGCATCTCCAGAGCTGAAATGAATTAATTTCAGGGTTGGGTGGTGTTTTTTTTTTTTCTAATCCAGAGTGGTGGGTAGAAAGGAAAATGAGAGTAAATATTTCCAACCGGCTAATTCTCCCACCATGCCAGCCGATCTGCTGGAGTCAGGCTCCCATCATCCCCAGCTGAGGATGATGGATGGGATCATCACCCTGGTTGAGGATGATGGAAGGGATAACACTGCATGTCTGGAGGCTCCGTTTTCCCCAGCTTGATCCTACACTTTCAGCACTATGGAAGTGGGAGAAAGAGAGGCGGTTCCCGCCCAAAATCTCAGTCGTTAAGTGAGACATCTATGAAGTGACTTTCACCCCGTTTTTCAACCTTGCTTGCCACAGTCGTTAAGAGACTCGCTGCAGTTGTTAACTCAGTCACACAGCGTTGTCAGAAAGTCACAAAAAGGGGACATGTGACCCCGGGGACGCTGCGACCGTCATAAATACCAGTCAGTTGCTAAGCGTCTTGAACTCTGACCGTGGGCATGCTTCAGCGGTCGTTAAGTGTGGAAAAAACGGCCGTAAGTCACTTCTTTCATTGCCGTTGCAACCTTCGAACGGTCAGTAAACAAACGGATGTAAGTCGAGGACTATCCAAATTCGGACGTGCGGCAATTCGTCCGTGCTGTATTTACGACGATTGCCGGGGGACCAAATCCAGGGCATCCATCTTCCATTCCTGACAAAATGTTGCAACCTTTGAACGGCCACTCAGCGGAGGGATGTAAGTCGAGGACTATCCAAATTCGGAGGGGCGGCCGCCACTCGTTCGTGCTGTATTTATGACGACGGCCGAAGCGCCAAATCCAGGGGATCCATCTTGCCCTCTTGATGGAAAAAGGCCTTCAAAGTGGCCAGCCTCTGGCCCTTATCAGCTTTCTAAAATAAGAATTTCTTTTATCCGACGGCGACAGGAAAAAAAAAAAAAAAAGCCGGTGACCCTTAATGCAAGGAAACGGCACCCATTGTGTGTGTTGTGTTGTGCATTCAAGTCTCCGAACGCTCGATTTGTCCGCCTGGAAGGAATTTGCCGGCGCCACCCGAATGGGCTTCCCTTGAAAAGGTTCCTTTCTTACCAATTATTTATTATAGGAGCCAAATTCCACCCGTTTGCCTCCTCCTCCTCCTCGCCCCCCCCCCACTGGGATTTGGAAACTATTCAACCGGTCAAGCCGCCGGGCAGGCTCCGTGTGTGTGCCTGCGTGCGTCTTGGGAGTCTTTCAGGAAACCCTTGACTCCCGAATCTGGGGACAACCTATTGTGCGACAAAGGTGGGACCAGATCCCTCAATTGCCGTTACGTCTGCCTGCCCAAAGGGCCGGTCCTGCCCCATTATTACAGCTAACAAAGCCGCTTCCTGCTCTGCAAATAGATTTATTATTATTTTTTCTAAGCCAAACGGGAAGAAACTTGGACAAAAAAAAAAAAAGAGAGAGAGAGATTAATTAATTTATTTGCTTTTTTTTTTTTTAAACTCGTTTGGACTCTGGGACAGATGTTTTTTTAGCCTCTGTGAAATTCGGTCTTCAGCCCCAGAAAGCAGAACTGTTAAGCGAAAAGAGCGGTGGAAGAGACTCCGGGGTTCAAAAGCCTCCCGTGGTTAGAAGGCGGTGGAGGTCCTCCTGGTCTTTATAGCGGTTCGTTTAGTGACGGTTCAAAGTCACGACGACACTGGGAAAAGGTGACTTGAGGACCGTTTTCCACACTTGCAGGCCGTTGCAGCCTTCCCTAAGGGTCATGAGATCAAAATCCAGACGTTCTGGCCACGGACTTGGATTTATGACGGTTTGCAGTGTGCCCCCGGGGGTCACGTGATCCCCTTTTGCGACGTTCTGACAAGCAATGGGGGAAGCCGGATTCACTGAACGACTGTTGTTATTGCAATGATTCACTTAACAACTGGTGATTGGTCCAAAGTCGCCCAGCCAGCTATTGGACTTAAGGCAGGACTAGAACTCACTCTCCCCTGGTGACTGGTCCAAAGTCACCCATCCGGCTTTCATGCCTAAGCTGGGACTAGAACTCACCCTCTCCTAGTGGTTGGTCCAAGGTCACCTAGCCGGTTTTTGGACTTAAGGCACAACTAGAACTCACCCTCTCCTGGTGACTGGTCCAAAGTAACCCAGCTGGCTTTCATACCTAAGGCAGGACTAGAATTCACCCTCTCCTGATGATTGGTGCAAAGTCACCCAGCCAGCTTTTGGACTTAAGGTAGGACTAGAACTCACCCTCTCCTGATGATTGGTCCAAAGTCGCCCAGCCAACTTTCATACCTAAGGTAAGACTAGAACTCACCATCTCCTAGTGATTGGTCCAAAGTCACCTAGCTGGTTTTTGGACTTAAGGCACAACTAGAACTCACCCTCTCCTGGTGATTGGTCCAAAGTCACCTAGCCGGGTTTTGGACTTAAGGCACAACTAGAACTCTCCCTCCCCTGGTGATTGGTCCAAAGTCATCCAGCCGGCTTTCATGCCTAAGGTAGGACTAGAACTCACCGTCTCCTGATGATTGGTCCAAAGCCGCCCAGCTGGCTTTCATACCTAAGGCAAGACTAGAACTCACCATTTCCTAGTGATTGGTCCAAAGTCACCTAGCTGGTTTTTGGACTTAAGGCACAACTAGAACTCACCCTCTCCTGGTGATTGGTCCAAAGTCACCTAGCCGGGTTTTGGACTTAAGGCACAACTAGAACTCTCCCTCCCCTGGTGATTGGTCCAAAGTCATCCAGCCGGCTTTCATGCCTAAGGCAGGACTAGAACTCACCGTCTCCTGATGATTGGTCCAAAGCCGCCCAGCCGGCTTTCATGCCTAAGGCAGGACTAGAACTCATCCTCTCCTGATGATTGGTCCAAAGTTGCCCAGCCAACTTTCATGCCTAAGGCGGGACTAGAACTCATCCTCTCCTGGTGACTGGTCCAAAGTCACCCAGCCGGTTTTTGAACTTAAGGCACAACTAGAACTCACCCTCTCCTGCTTTCTGGGCCAGCACTGTAACATCTTCATACCATCTATGCAGAGACTTTCCTAACATTATCAAGACAATTAGTAAACTGAACCTTTTACATACACCGCCTGCATTCCAGAAAGCAAACCCAATCATCTCTGGCTTTACTAACCAGAGATAACAACAAGAGCTTTAAGAGAGCTTTACAACTGGGGGGGGGGGGAATCTGCTTGGTTGTATTTTCTGCAAATCTCCCAGCTCAGCTTCTGCTAGGCTGAGTAAACCGAAGCCAAGAGGAATAAATCAGGCCTTTGAAAGTCCTGCGGCATCTTTGCCACTCGTTTTAATTTCAGTGAGGATGCTACCACTAGCAACTGGGCTTTGGGTTTAAAAACTAAACAGACTGTGGTTTCCAGCAAAGCCACAGAGGTCCCTGGGCCCACACAGACCCGCAGGAATTGCTGCCTTGTTTTTGACCAAGCGCTCCGCTCAACCCAAATCTAGTAGTAATTAGCGAGCCGCGGTAATTACAGAGCGACTCCGTGGCAATTACTAAAGATATCTCTGTGGAAGAAGGGGAAAAAGATGATGAATGCACCATCAGAAGCGCCCCGAAGGAGAAACAGAAGGCATAAATCACGGAAGGATTTATTCCAAACCAGGTTAGAGTTGAAAGGACGCCCAAAAGGACGCCCACGTCGTCCCTTGTAAATACCAGGGTGAGAATTTACACCCTACGCCAAAAACATTAAACCAATAGCTGCTTTCTGTGAAATCTGGTATAAATTCACTGCTGGATCATGAGAACAGCAGCCTGGAGGAGCAGCGCTTAACCTAACTTGACTGGGTTTTCGCGGGTGTTTTTTGGAAAAAAATTAAGCCTACTTTAGTACAGATAGTCCTCGACTTAATAATAATAAAGTTGGAAGGGACCTTGGAGGTCATCTAGTCCAACCCCCTGCTCAGGCAGGAAACCCTATACCATTTCGGACAAATGGCTGTCCAGTCTCTTCTGAAAAACTTCCAGTGTTGGAGCATTCACCGCTTCTGGAGGCAGGTGGTTCCAATGGTTAATTGTTCTCACTGTCAGAAAGTTTCTCCTTAGTTCCAGGTTGCTTCTCTCTTTGGTTAGTTTCCATCCGTTGCTTCTTGTCCGGCCTTCAGGCGCTTTGGAGAAGAGCTTGACTTCCTCTTCTTTGGGGCAGCCCCTGAGATACTGGAAGACTGCTATCCTGTCCCCCCTCGTCCTTCTCTTCGTTAGACTAGACATCCCCAATTCCAGCAACCGTTCATAAGAACCTAAGAAGAGCCCTGCTGAATCAGGCCAAAGCCCATCGAGTCCAGCATTCTGTGTCACCCAGTGGCCACCAATTGTACATGGGGATCTTGAGCAGAAAGAGAAGGCAAAACCCTCCCTTTCCCTTGACCCCCAACAAATGGGACTCCAGGGAATCCTGCCTGCCTCAACCAACATAGAGGCGGCACATGGACATCCGTTTTAATAACCACCGATACACTTTGCATCCATGAATCTATCTAGCCCTGCCTTGAAGCTATCAAGGCTGACAGCTGTCACGACCCCTTCTGGAAGTGAATTCCATAAATCAACGACCCTCTGGGTGAAGAAATATTTCCCTTTATTTGTCCTCACTTTCTTAGCTATGAGCTTTAGGGAGTGCCCCCTTGTCCTGGTATTGTGTGATAGAGAAAAGGATTTTTCTCTATCCACATTTTCTATCCCATGCATGATTTTATACACTTCGATCAAGTCACCCCTTAAACGCCGTCTTTCAAGGCTAAAGATGTTTTATATGCTTTAGTCTCTAGTCCCCTAATCGTCTTCGTTGCTCTTCTCTGTGCTCTTTCTAGAGTCTCAACATCTTTTTTACATCGTGGTACCAAAACTGGATGCCAAGTATTCCAAGTGTGGCCTTACCAAGGCTTTGTAAAGTGGTAGTAACACTTCACATGATCTTGAGCCTATCCCTCTGTCAATGCAACCTAGCCCTGTGTTGGCCTTTTTGGCAGCTGCAGCACACGGCTGGCTCCTATTTAAGGGATCGTCCACTAGGACTCCGAGATCCCTCTCCCAGTTGCTAATATTCAGCAAGGTACCCCCTTATCCTATACCTATTTGGTTTTTCTTGCCTAAATGGAGAAGCTTGCTTGTTTCACCACTGAATTTCATTTTATTAGATAGACTTAACAATAGTTTGCTTAGTGACTGTCCAAAGTGACACGGGCGCTGAAAAAAGTGAGTCAGGACCACTTTTCACGCTTACGGTCGTTGCGGCATCCCGCGTGGGGACATGATCAAAACTGAGATGCTTGGCAACTGGCATGTACTTAGGACTGTTGCAGCATCCCGGGGCCGCGTGATCAGTTTTTGCGACTTTCTGACAGAGCAATAGCCAGATTCACTTAACAGCTGTGTTACTATCTTAACAGATGCAGGTTCTTCACTGGTGGCAATAAAGCTCCCCAAATGGTGTGTGAAACGCATTGAGCAACTGTTTCGCTGTGCAACAGGAACAGGGATTTAGCCTCCAAGCCCTGTATCATCTTTGTTATTTTTTTATTTGTTTTAATTTCTATGCCGCCCTATTCCAGGAACTCAGGGCGGCGCACAGCATGAATAGAAATCTACATAAAAATACATATCTAAAAAAAACCCTGAATTAAAAAGCCAGTCATCCAACACACATACACACAAACATACACTGGCTAGGGGCAAGATATCAACCGCCGCAGGCCTGTCGGCAAAGATGGGTCTTAAGCAGTTTACGAAAGGCGGAGAGGGTGGGGGCGATACGGATCTCCCGGGGGGAGTTGGTTCCAGAGGGCCGGGGCCGCAACAGAGAAGGCCCCGCCAGGCGACACTGTCTGGCTGATGGGATCTGGAGAAGGCCGACTCTGTGGGCCCTAACCGGCCGCTGGGATTCATGGGGCAGCAGACGGTCCCGTAAGTAACCTGCCCCGATGCCATGTAGGGCTTTATAGGTCATAACCAACACTTTGAATTGGGTTCGGAGACCAATTGGCAGCCAATGCAGCTCGCGGAGTGATGCCGAAATGTGGGCATTTCTGGGCAGGCCCAACACTGCTCGCGCGGCTGCATTCTGCATTACCTGAAGTCTCCGAGCGTTTTTCAAAGGTAGCCCCATGTTGCTCTTCTCTGCCCAATTTCCAACGCCTCTTGTACAGTGTGTTTCTACTTCCTCATGTGCCGTTCCTTGGTTCCCCCCCCCCCCCCCGGCTTGTACAGCAAACTGGCCACTTTGGAATCGCTGCCAGGTGGGGATAAACAATTTATCTGCAGCAACGGGCAAGATTTCAAAAACCTCATTAATGGCGATGGGACTTTCAAGACCAAACACACACACACAACAACAACAACAACACACGCGGGCTGACCCCACTGGGTAGGTTTAAATGCTTCCAGACCCCCGAGACAGGAAACGATCAAATGAAGACTTTTTAAGTGGGGTACAAAAAACGTCCATTGTAAACGGCATATTGTACCTGTGCCAACGGCTCCGAGGCTTTGGATTACAACACCCATCGTTACAAACCATCTCCTCCTCCTCCTTATCCCCCCTCCCCATAAAGCTGGGCTTCTTGGAAACCATGGGGTTTAAATACACGGTGCATCTGGAAGGCATTAAAATCTAGCTGAAGGCATAGAGAAGGATTTGACAGGGGTTCCCACCCCAGCCAAACTCCGAGAGCAACTCGGCCGAATTAACCAGGAAATTCCAAATAAAAGAATGCAGCGCCCCGTCGTTGGGAACAACCATCCATCCATCTTACTGAAGGCGGTCCTCGTTTAAGAACTGCGTGAAGGTACAACAGCACGGCAGACGGCGACTTAGGACCGTTTTCACACTTACGACCGTTGCAGCGTCCAGGTGGAATATTGGAATAGGATGAGGTTTGAATACGGGGAGTTCTCGACATATAACGGTCTGTTCAGTGACGGACTGCAATTACAATGGGGCTGAAAACAGTGACTTATGACCGTGTTTTCACACTTAACAACGGTTGCAGCCTTCCCCGCAGTCACGTGATCAAGACTCAGACGCTCGGCAACCGATTCGTTTTTATGACGGTTGCAGCGTCCCTAGGGTCACATGACCCCCCCCCCTTTTGCGACCTCCTGAGTAGCAAACTCAGTGGGGAAGCCAGATTCAAATTAACAACCCTGTTACTAAGTTAACAACGGCAGGGATTCAACTAAACAATTGTGGGGCAAGAAAGATCGTCAAGCGGGGCAAGGCTCCCTTGCACAATTGCCTTGCTTAGCGACAGAGATTTTGGGCTGCATTCTGGTTGTACGTTGAGGACTACCTGCGTGATGGCCAGTTGAAAAGGCAATGCGTTAACAACTCTACTCATTGTATCCCTGGAGGTACAATCCAGAGCTGGAAAAAAAAAGTTCCAGAGAATGAACTTTGAGGATGGTGGAGATCCGTGCACTGATGGGAACGTGAGGAGGACCCACCTTCCGCAATCAGGTGTCTTCTAGAACTGTTGGGTCACAATTTCCATCATCCCCAACCGGCATCTGACCACCTATGGGAGAGCTTATTGGGGGAGGCTGCCCTAAGACTTCCACCAAGCCCACAACATCTCCTACACTAGATAGAGTAACTAGGCCAGGGGTAGGTAACCTTGGCTCTTTTATGACTGGTGGACTTCAACTCCCAGAATTCCTGAGCCAGCCTGGCTCAGCTTGGAATCCTCTCCCTTTCCCCTCAGCATGGCTGGCTCAGGAATTCTGGGAGTTGAAGTCCACGAGTCATAAAAGAGCCAAGGTTGCCTACCTCTGGCCTAGGCCTAGGCCGCTTTATGACTGGTGGACTTCAACTCCCAGAATTCCTGAGCCAGCCTGGCTCAGCTTGGAATCCTCTCCCTTTCCCCTCAGCGTGGCTGGCTCAGGAATTCTGGGAGTTGAAGTCCACGAGTCATAAAAGAGCCAAGGTTGCCTACCTCTGGCCTAGGCCCCTTCATGACTGGTGGACTTCAACTCCCAGAATTCCTCAGCCAGCATGGCTCAGCTTGGAAACCTCTCCATTTCCCCTCAGCATGGCTGGCTGGGGAATTCTGGAAGTTGAAATCCACCAGTCATAAAAGAGCCAAGGTTGCCTACCTCTGGACTAAACAATCTTGGAACATGCAATGGAGATCTAATGGGTCACTTATAGATACAAGACAATCCCAAATCTGGAACGGTGATTAATAAACTATACTTCCACCGATAGGTCAAGCCAGCAGTATATAAACAGAGAGCAAACTCCACTCCCTTCTAGCACTGATGATGTTAGCTAGTTGGGTCAGGAAACGTCTGGAAGAAAACCACCAAGCTCAGAGAGCACCAAGGGATCCCACGGTCTTCCTCCTCCTTCTCCTCCTCTCTCCAAACCTGACCCCCTTTTAGCACTGAGGAAGTTGCCTAGTTGGGTCAGGAAACGTCTGCAAGAAAACCACCAAGCTCAGAGAGTGCCTCTTCCTTTCTCCTCCATCCACAAACCCCTTTTCCCTTCTGAAAATGTAGCCTAGTTGGGCAATGAAAGGTCTGCAAAAGAACAACCAAACTCGGAGACCACCGAGGATCCCACAGTCCTCCTCCTCAACGCCACTACTCCCTTCTTACACTGATGATGTTATCTAGTTGGGTCAGGAAATGTCTGCAAGAAAACCACCAAGCTCAGAGAGCACCAAGGACCCTACAGTCGTTGTACCCCCTCCTCCTCCTCTCTGCAAAATCCACTCCCTTCTAGCACTGATGTTGTTCCCTGGTTGGGCCATGAAATGTCTGCAAGAAAACCACGAAGCTCAGAGAGCACCAAGGACCTCACCACCGTCTTTCTTCTTCTTCTTCTTCTTCTTCTTCTTCTTCTTCTTCTTCTTCTTCTTCTTCTTCTTCTTCTTCTTCTTCTTCTTCTTCTTCTTCTTCTTCTTCTTCTTCTTCTTCTCCTTCTCCTTCTCCTTCTCCTTCTCCTTCTCCTTCTCCTTCTCCTTCTCCTCCTCCTCCTCCTCCTCCTCCTCCTCCTCCTCCTCCCTGCAAACCCCACACCTTCTAGCACCGATGGTGTTTCCTAGTTAGGTGATGAAACGTCCGCAAGAAAACAGCCAAGCTGAGAGAGCACCAAAGGACCCCACAGCCTGCCTTCTTGCTGCAAATTTATTCCGTGTTTTTAAATTCTCAGAGGGAATTTCCCCCTGTCATTTCTCATGGTGCGGCCACCTCCGGCAGCGTAATATCTATCTGCTTTCCCCATTTTGGTAAGGGATCGACCAAGCCTTAAACACCAAGCAAATAAATTGTAACAGGCGTTTAGTTGAGGCTTGATGTGCGGAGTGAAAAATGTTTACCAAACCAGACGATAATAAAGATTAATACTTAGTGATGTATATCAGGTGCTATGATGATTGATGCATACTATGATTTTATGTTCAATGCTGATTGTTTTAATAAAAGAATTTTTTCATTTTAAAAAAAAAACCGAAGCAGGATGGGGATATATATATATATATATATATATATATATATATATATATATATATATATATATATATATATATATATATATATATATATATATATATATATATATATATATATATATATATATATATATATATATATATATATATATATATATATATATATATATATATATATATATATATATATATATATATATATATATATATATATATATATATATATATATATATGCAGGTCTTTGGTTCTTCGGGTTTTCTCCCACGTAGAATTTGAAGTGTCTTTGCAACGTTTCGATGAAATCTCATTCATCATCGTCAGGCTGGTGCTTTTGGCTTCTGCTACTAGGAGCACATTGCTCCTAGTAGCAGAAGCCAAAAGCACCAGCCTGACGATGATGAATGAGATTTCATCGAAACGTTGCAAAGACACTTCAAATTCTACGTGGGAGAAAACCCGAAGAACCAAAGACCTGCATACAGACACCCGCGAAAACCTCAGAAAACATATATATATATATAGATATATATATAGATAGATAGATAGATAGATATAGATATAGAGATATAGATATAGATATAGATATAGATATAGATATAGATATAGATATAGATATATAGATATATAGATATAGATAGATATAGATATAGATATATATTGCATATTAACACGTGGTTATCTCAAACCAGCGAGGCAATCTTCTAGCCCCCAGGCAAAACATTCCACACAGGAGACACCTAATAGAGGAGAACATTTGAAAAATGTCCTTCTAATAAGTTTTGGGAGCCCTCCCTCCTCCCTCCCTTTATTTTGGGCTCTTTCCTTCCTTCCTTCCTTCCTTCCTTCCTTCCTTCCTTCCCTCCCTCTTTCCTTTCTCCCTCCCTTCTTTCCTTCTTTCCCCCTTTCCTTCCTCCCTTCCTTCCTCCTCCATTTGTCTCCTCCCTCCTTCCCCTTTCTTTCTCTTTCCCTTCCTCTCTCCCTCCTTCCCCTCTTCATTTGTCTCTTTCCTTCCTTCTTTCCTCCTTTCCTTCCTCCCTCCCTCCTCCATTTCTGTCTCCTCCCTCCCTCCTCCCCCTTTCTCTCCTTCCCTCCCTCCTTCCCTTTTCTTTCTCTTTCCCTCCTTCCTCTCTTCATTTCTGTCTCTTTCCTTCCTCCTTCCCCCCTTCCCTCCCTTCTCCCTCTTTCCCTCCTTCCCTTCCTTTCTCTCCTTCCTCCCTTCATTTCTGTCTCCTTCCTTCCTCTCTTCTTTCCTTTCCTTCCTCCCCTTCCTTTCTCTCCTTCCTCCCTTCATTTCTGTCTCCTTCCTTCCTCTCTTCTTTCCCTTCCTTCCTTCTCCATTTCTGTCTCCTCCCTCCCTCCTTCCCCTTTCTTTCTCTCCTTCCCTCCCTGCTTCCCCTTTATTTCTCTTTCCCTCCTTCCTCTCTTCATTTCTGTCTCTTTCCTTCCTCCTTCCCCCCTTCCCTCCCTTCTCCCTCTTTCCCTCCTTCCCTTCCTTTCTCTCCTTCCTCCCTTCATTTCTGTCTCCTTCCTTCCTCTCTTCTTTCCTTTCCTTTCCTTCCTTCCTTCTCCATTTCTGTCTCCTCCCTCCCTCCTTCCCCTTTCTTTCTTTCCTTCCCTCCCTCTTTCCCCTTTCTTTCTGTTTCCCTCCTTCCTCTTCATTTCTGTCTCTTTCCTTCCTTCTTTCCCTCTTTTCTTCCTCCCTCCCTCCCTTTCTCTCCTTTCTCCTCCCTCTTTCCCTCCTTCCCTTCCTTTCTTTCCTTCCTCCCTTCATTTCTGTCTCCTTCCTTCCTCCCTTCTTTCCCTTTCTTTCCTCCCTCCTCCATTTCTGTCCTCCCTCCCTCCCCTTTCTTTCTCTTCTGTTCCTCCCTCCTTCCTTCCCCTTGCTTTCTCTCCTTCCCTCCCTGCGTCTCTGTGACTCTCCTTCCTTCCTTCCTTCCTTCCTTCCTTCCTTCCTTCCTTCCTTCCTTCCTTCCTTCCTTCCTTCCTTCCTTCCTTCCTCAAATTTATTGGTTGCCCATCTTACCACTGGGTAACTCTTGGCATCCTACAATATTAAAAAAAAACTATATAAAAGAATACTACAAAATTATTTTTAAAAATAGGAAATGCAATGCCAAAAAGAGTATTTTCAACTCTTTAAACCTTCATGGGGGAGAGGAGACCCTGGGACATCCTTTCGGCTTAGCCCTGAAGGTTCCACAGGAATCTGGGAGTTGAAGACTCCCAGGTTTGGGGTGTGTGACTCTGCCCCTGGGCCTTTGATTGTGACTGTGTGTTGTATGAGTGAAATAAATTACCTAGTTCTTATACTGTAAATTGTAATTTTAATTGATTTTATGTTATGTTTTTTATACTTGTATTCTTGTTGTGAGCCGCCCTGAGTCTTGGGAGAAGGGCGGCATATAAGTTTAATAAATAATAATAATAATAAAAAATAATCTTTCCTAACAACTTGCAAATTGCTATGTCTTTCCCGTTTCTCAGAGAGGCAGCCTCAATCCGACCTGGAACGAAGGAGGGATTTCCTGGCAGGGGGAACATTTAATCAAGGGAAGAGTTTGCCTCCCAGGGGTGGCTGCATCGCTGGAGCTTGGATAGCCCTTTGTCTGAAATAGGGCAGGCTCTGCTGTTTGAGCAGGGGGGCTGGACTAGAAGACCTCCAAGGTCCCTCCCAGCCTTATTACTCTTATCTTCTAAATCTTTGGAGAATTCCCACTGGCAGCTCAGGTGCCTTAAAGACAATGCTACTTTCTTGGCTTGAAGAGATTCCCCAAGGATTTTTTTTTTTAAAACAATCGCATTAAATAAAACTCATCAAGGAGAGAAGCAACCTAGAACGAAGGAGAAACTTTCTGACAGTCAGAACAATTAACCAGTGGAACCACCTGCCTCCAGAAGCGGTGAATGCTCCAAAGCTGGAAGTTATTAAGAAGTTATTAATCTATCTATCTATCTATCTATCTATCTATCTATCTATCTATCTATCTATCTATCTATCTATCTATCTATCTATCTATCTATCTATAGGGTTTCCTGCCTGAGCAGGGGGTTGGACTAGATGACCTCCAAGTTCCCTTCCAACTTTATTATTATTACTACTACTACTACTACTACTACTACTACTACTACTACTACTACTACTACTACTACATCTATCTGTTCATGAAGGCAGCCCTGTCGGTTGCCCATTTAGTAGTGGTTACCAAAGAGAGGATGTACGATACTACGATGATACTTGGGAACGTAGCCATCTTGGGAACGTAAATTGCAGATCTAAGACCTTCCGGATGCCTCAAATGACTTTGCATCCTGGCTGTGCAGGATTTCGCTTTGGACCGTAAGCTACGATTCCGGGAACAAGGCAGCTGCTTTAAAGAGCTAGTCTAGAAGACAGGTAATCCTTGACTTACGCCAGTCAAACGTTACAGAGGCCGCGAAAGCAAATGACGACCGTTTTTCACCGTTGCGACCTTTGCAGCGTCCCCCACAGTCACGTGATCCCAATTCAGACGCTGAGCCACCGGTTCATACTTATGACCGTTGCAGCGTCCCGGGGTTCATACTTGCGACCATCCAACAAGCAAAGTCAACAGGCAAGCTTTCCCAACCAGCTTACTAACTTAACCACCGCTGTGATTAAGAACTGTGGCAGGGAAGACTGTAAAATGGGGTGAGCCTCATTTAACAACGGTCTCCTTTAAATTTGGGGCTCGGCTGCGGTCGTAAGGCGAGGACTACCTGTTATTCAGGTCAGGGAGACATCTATTTCAGTAGAAACAGGCTCCGGTCTCAAAATCCACGATCAACTCTCGGCCATCTTTCATAAAAGGCACCTTGAGGTTCCCACATACACTCCCGGCAGGTAGTCCTTGACTTACGACCACAATGGAACCCCAAATTTCTGCTCCCAAGCGAGACATTTGTTAAGTGAGTTTTGCCCCGTTTGGCAACTTTTGTGTGAATCATTATGGTCGTTAAGTGAGGAACGCTGTTGTTAAGTGGATCTGGCTCCCCCCCCTTGTCTTTGCTTGTCAGAAGGCCGCAAAAGGGGATTACGTGACCCCGGGACGCTGCACACCGTCATAAATACGAACCAGTTTGCCAAGCGCCCGAAATCTCGATCCCATAATCGCGAGGTTGTAACTGTGAAAAACAGTCCTGCGTCGCTTTTTTTTTCTCCCGTCCCGTTGTAACTTTGAACGGTCGCTAAACAAACCGTTGTAAACAGAGGACACGCTGTAGAATTTCAGCCATAATTGAACTGAACTTGCAGTTTTGAACTTGCAATCTCGGGCGGGAAAATGGACCGTAGGTCGCTAAACGAACTATTTGTAAGCCGAGGACTAATTTCTACAAGGAATTCCAAAGCGAATGTCTTCAGAACGGGCTGCAGGCAGGGTGAAATATTTACATGACAAATTAAGCCTGTTTTTGGCACTAGAAACATGGATGCTGTGCCAGTCCACACAAACCCACATCACGTGTGCAGGCTCCGAACATGACAACAGTCTGAGAGGGAGGAGGAGGAGGAGGAAGCAGAGCGTAGTGGCCCAACTGGTTCTGGAGTGTGAGAAAACATGGGTTCTTCTTTCAACACATACGAAAACAACACAGCCCCCCCGAAAGGAGGTTGCGCAATTTTTCGTGCCTCTGGAGACCCCGTGCTTCGGCTCTTTCGTTGACCTGCTTGTCCAACCGGGTATAAATCTGATTTATAGCCCACTTGTAAACAACTGCCAATGCTGGGCACAAAAAGGATGACACGTAAAAGTTAGTCCTCGACTTACGACGGAGCCTGAAATTTCCACTGTCCAGCGAGATGGTCGTTCGAGTGAGGTTTCGCCCTGTTTTGCGACCTGTCTGGTCACGGTTCTTAAGCGAATCGCTGCCGTGGTTATATTAGTACCCCAGTTGTTAAGTGAAATCTAGTTTCACCCTTGACTCGGCTGGTCAGAAGGTCCCAAAATAATAATAATGATGATGATGATGATGGTGATGGTGGAAGGGACCTTGGAAGTCATCTAGTCCACCCCCTGCTCAGGCAGGAAACCCTATACCAGCGGTTCTCCACCTGTGGGTCGTAACCCCATTTGGGGTCGAACGACCATTTCATGGGGGTCGCCAAACACCGCAGTCCGCCATTATTTTTTTTGGTCGGCCATTTTTTTTCCCCGGTCGGCCATTTTTTTCCCCCTTTGCGATGCTGGCCATCGCGCCGCGCATGTGCGATGCGCCCCGTCGTGCCGCGCATGCGCGATGCGGGCCCGGGCCGGGGTCGAGCCCCGGAAAAGGTTGAGAACCGCTGCCCTATACCATTTCAGACAAATGGCTGTCCAGTCTCTTCTGAAAAACTTCCAGTGCTGGAGCATTCACAGCTTCTGGAGGCATGTAGTTCCACTGGTTAATTGTTCTAATGGTCAGGAAGTTTCTCCTTAGTTCCAGGTTGCTTCTCTCCTTGATTAGTTTCCATCCATTGCTTCTCGTCCTGCCTGCAGGCGCCTTGGAGAACAGCTTGACTCCCTCTTCTTTGGGGCAGCCCCTGAGATATTGGAGTCAGTTGTGAATCTCGATCACGTGACCCACAGGGTGGCTGCAACAGTTGTGGGGAAAACGGTCCTAGGTCCCTTTTTCCACTGCTGTCGTAACTTCAAACGGTCACTAAACGGATGGCTGTAAATTGAGCATAACCTGTAGTCCTGACATGACTTACAATTGAGGCTTGCAATTTGGGTCCTGAATTGTGACACTCATAAAGCGGATCACCACACCGCTGTCAGCTTTACGATCCTTTTCATGGTGCCCGTTGAGTGAACGATGCAGTCATTAAGCAAGTTGACTGCTCGCGGTGGGGAGGGTTTTGCTGGGGAAACGGAAGTACACGCGGAGGTCACATCACCACGGAGATTACACAATGGTGTGTAAATGCAGGCCAGCTGCCGAGGGCCCAAAATGTGGTCGCATCACTCACTTCAAGGTGAGGAGGAATGTCAGAACTTCAAATCCAGGTCATAATAATAATAATGTTGGAAGGGACCTTGGGGGTCATCTAGTCAACCCCTTGCCCAGGCAGGAAACCCTATACCATTTCAGACAAATGGCTGTCCAGTCTCTTCTTAAAAACTTCCAGTGTTGGAGCATTCACCGCTTCTGGAGGCAGGTTGTTGTTTCTTGTCCTGCCTTCAGGGCCTTTGGAGAATAGCTTGACTCCCTCTTCTTTGGGGCAGCCCCTGAGATAGTGGAAGGCTGCTATCCTGTCCCCCCTCGTCTTTCTCTTCATTAAACTAGACCAGCGGTTCTCAACCTTTTCCGGGGCTCGACCCCGGCCCGCATCGCACATGCACGGCGTGACGGGGCGCATCGCACATGCGTGGCGCAACGGCCCGCATCGCAATAGGGGAAAAAAATGGCCGACCAAAAAAATAAAATAAAAAATGGCCGACCAAAATAATAAAAAAAATGGCGGGCCCGCACTGCACATGCATGGCATGACAGGGCACATCGTGCATGCGCTGCGCGACGGCCCGCATCACAATAGGGGAAAAAAATGGCCGACCAAAAAAAAAATGGCCGACCAAAAAAAATAAAAATAAAAAATAGCCGACCAAAATAATAAAAAAATGGCGGGCCCGCACCGCGCATGTGCGGCGCGACGGCCCGCATCGTAATAGGGAAAAAAATGGCCGACCAAAAAAAAATGGCCGACCCCCCCCAAAAAATGGCGGACTGCGGTGCTTGGCGACCCCCGTGAAATGGTCGTTCAACCCCAAATGGAATCGCCACCCACAGGTTGAGAACCGCTGAACTAGACAGACCCAATTCCAGCAACCGTCCCTTATATGTTTTAGCCTATAATCACACGTGCATTCCCATGTAACCCCATCCTAAGAGCCAATTCCCAGACTGATAAAAAAAAAAAATCCGCAAACTTTCTCCTTAGCAGATGACAGAAAGGTAGCTTAGAAAGGAAGTCAGAAAAATGTCCAGCCTCCAGTCAAATTGCTTACCAATTGGAAATCTGCTGGAATTTGGACAGACTCACTCCAGTTCCCTGCATTAAATCTTGCGAAAGATAACCTGGCCAGACTCTGCCACTTGGATGGGATCTCTTTGGGTTTACGGCACTTGCCCGAAGGAAACATGGTTTAATGAGAATTATGAACTAGTCATAATCTGCCTTGCTTTTACTTTCATCGGTGCGCCGTGAAGTCTAACGGCTGGAGGCGGATCGCAAATCTACCCGAATTTGACTGAATGGGAGCTGTGCCAATTGGGACACCCGATCAAGCACGGTGAGACAAACCATGGCTTAATGTAAAATCAGAGTGTAGATTGGCTAATTTAGCATGAAACCTGCTACACTCGGTGGAAGAAACCATTTAGAAGAGAATGTTTGTAACTTGGGACCAGCCACAATTTACAAACCATGGAAAACGGATAAAAAAATGAAGGAAGAAACAAACAGACCGGAACACATCCTCTCCAGCAGCCAAAACTCAAGATTAGCAGGGGTTAACGCCAGACAAACATTCAAGCAGTGAACATCCTAATCAAGGAACTAGGGAGAAGGAAACCACACTCCCACCAACACTGACAGGCATTGTATATAAACAAAATACAAGCCCGACGTCCTCCTAGTACTGATGATATTACATACGTGGGTAATGAGACGTCTCTAAGAAAGCCACCAAGCTCAGAGTTCACCAAGGACCCCACAGTCCTCCTCCTCTTCCTCCTCCTCCCCCCCTTCTTTTGGCAAACCCCATTCCCTTCTAGCACTGATGACGTTACCTAGTTGGGTCATGAAACATCTGCAAGAAAACCACCCAGCTTAAACAGCACCAGGGACCCCACAGTTGTCCTCCTCCTCCTCCTCCTGGCAAACCCCATTCCCTTTAACCACTGATGACGTTACCTAGTTGGGTCATGAAACATCTGCAAGAAAACCACCCAGCTCAGAAAGCACAGAGGACCCCAGTCGTTGTCTTCCTCTCCTCCTCCTCCTCCTCCCTGCAAACCCCTCTCCTCCTAACACTGAAGACGTTACCTAGCTGGGTCATGAAACATCAGCAAGAAAACCACCCAGCTTAAACAGCACCAGGGACCCCACAGTCGTTGTCCTCCTCCTCCTCCTCCTCCTCCTCCTCCTCCTCCTCCTCCTCCTCCTCCTCCTCCTTTTGGCAAACCCCATTCCCTTCTACCACTGATGACGTTACCTAGTTGGGTCATGAAACATCTGCAAGAAAACCACCCAGCTTAAACAGCACCAGGGACCCCAGTCGTTGTCTTCCTCTCCTCCTCCTCCCTGCAAACCCCTCTCCTCCTAGCACTGAAGACGTTACCTAGCTGGGTCATGAAACATCAGCAAGAAAGCCACCCAGCTGAGAGAGCACCGAAGACCTCCCGAGTCTTCCTTCCTCCTTCCCTCTGCCAACCCCCCCTCCCTTTCCAGCACTGATGACGTAACCTAGTTGGGTCGTCAAACGTCTTGTCAGAAACCCACCAAGGAGCCCAGAGCAGGAGCTGTCGAAGCCCCAGAACCACTGGCTGAGGTTTCATGGGAAAGCCTCCTTCCTTACCTGCGACGTTCTGCTGAACGTCCAAGTTGACGTTCACGAAGAACCGGATGCTCTCGCCCGACACGATGGAGGAGTTGACCGTGTCGAACAGTTCTTCACCTCCCACTTCCTCTTTGTTGTCACCGCCATCGTCCGTATCGCACTTCAGGTAACCTGCCAGGTGAGAAGAATTCATTATTGCCCATTCATTATTGCCCATTCATTATTGACTCATTATTCCCCTGAGTCTGGGGAGAAGGGCGGCATATAAGTCAAATAAATAAATAAACAAATAAATTTCCTGCTCCATTGATCAAGAAATCCATCAAGGATTAGATTTGTCTAACATTGAAAAATTAGGTCTAGAGGGGGGGGGGGAAGAAAATTAATGATCATGAATCTGTTTGACTTACTGATTAACCCAAGCAAACATATATATATATATATATAATGGTTTTGATTTATCCAAGGGGTATGGCGTTATTAAGTAGATGACTTAATACGGTGGGAAATAGATAACTTTTATCTCATTTTATATTTAAACAGATCATAATGTGTATTTTGGACATCATAGTTTGTTATGAAGTGAGATAAGGTCTGAAAATTATGGATATCAAAGGTTAAATTGGAATATCGATGAGAAGTTAAAAATTATGGACAAATTAATAACAGGATATGGATTGTTGATGAAGACTGAATGCAATTAAGATATGTATCAGCTAAAAATTTATTGATAAATGTAATAATGATGTTTTTATTGAGTTCATATAATTAGAAATGCACTAGCTTGAATACGAGACAGTAAATGTTAAGGGAAAAAGAGAAGAAATATCTGATGTTGTAACCGGAGATTTGCACTAAAGATTTTGTTATTGAACTATTGGTTAACCCAGTCACCACGTTGCTTTTTAAATACTCAAATGGAAAATTGGAAAATCAATAAAACATTATTAAAAAAAAAAGACTCGTGAACTTCGAATTATTTTTGTTAGGAAAGACAGGAGCAAATTATGAGAAAGACTGTATGTATTTAATTTTACGTGTACCAACTGCACCAAGAATTGTATTTGCCCAATACTGGAAAAATGAAAACTCACCAACAAATTAAGAAAATTTTAGTGTGTGCAGAAATGGAAAGAATGGCTTTAAAAATAAAAGAGAAAGAAGATTCGGTGTATTTTAAAACAAGGGATAATTTTGATCAATGGCTAGAAAAACGAGTTAGAGAGAAAGGAATGTGATATGTAATTTTGAATATATATTAGCAAGAAGACTATTGAGCGATTAATTAACATATTGTTTATGATAATCATTCATTTAAATACATGAACCCAGACAACATGCTGTTTGCTAATAAAACTGGTTAAATGTTTAAACAAATATACCCAAGTTTTCCTACTTATTCTGACTGGTGTATACATAGGCCGAAATGGGAATTACCTTGTAACATTACTGTTTGCTAATAAAATACTTATATTAAAATATATATATATATATATATATATATATATATATATATATATATATATATATATATATATATATATATATATATATATATATATATAAAGACTCATGAACTTCAAGTCCCAGAATTCCCCAGCCAGCATGGGGGGGGAATTGCCATTCCTCCCGCAAGATGGATTTTTCCTCCCGCAAGATGGATTAATGTGTCTTTTTCTTGGACAGTGGGCAAACATCCGAAACCAATGCTCCATTTCCATGGAAGACCTCCGAGACCTTGGCTGGGCCCAATAGGATCATAAAGTGCGTTAGCGAGTTTTTATCTTTCATGTCCTTCTAATTAAAAAGAACCCTATTCTCCAAAGCAGCGGAAGGCAGGACAAGGAGCAAGAAGGATGGAAACAAATCAAGGAGAGAAACAATTTAGAACTAAGGAGAAACTTCCTGACAGGGAGGAAGAATTAACCAGCGGAACGACTTGCCACCAGAACTTGTGGGCGCTCCATCACTGGACGCTTTTAAAAAAGAGACCGTATAAAATGTTTTATAGGTGGCATCTAGATCCGAAAAAACTATCATATATCTACCCTGACATCCAACCTAAATGTTGGAGATGTGAAAGTATGGAGGCTACATATTTTCATGTATGGTGGACATGTAGAAAAATTAAAGCTTTCTGGAGAAAAATATGGTGGACACTTCAAACCATTTTGAAAAAGCGTATTGGATTTCTACCTCAGTTGTTTTTGTTAGGGATCATAAAAGACTGTAACACCGTACAGACGAACTTAACTTTGAACTTGATCACAGCAGCGAGACTGTGGGTGGGATAATATTGGAAGAAGCCAGAAATACCATCTATTGAAGAATGGACTTTGAAAGTTATAAATTTGGCAGAAATGGCTAAAATATCGGCATATTTGAAGGATCATTCAAATGAATAATATATGTTGGACTGGAAACATTGGATAGACTACATACAAGAGAAACACCAATCAAAGAAAATGTATCTGGCTTATAGTTAAATCTTGATATACGGAGTGAAGAATGTTTACAAATTTAAAAATGATTGTATTAAGTTGAATAGCATTTAACTTGAATTTTTTCTTGGCTTACATGTACAAATATATATCTAATAATAAAAAATGTTATAATAAAAAAAAGACATAGTATGGGCTAGGAAAAGAAAAAGGTGTTGAATAAATCTTAGAAAAATAAATTAAAAAAGAAAAAAGAGACCGGACCGCCATTTGTCCGGAATGGTATAGGAATTTCCTGCTTGGGCAGGGGGTTGGACTAGATGACCTCCAAGGTCCCTTCCAACTCTGCTACTCCGGAGAGGAACAACTCAAGCAAATGTGCAAGGATGTCATTCCTCCAATTGAAGTTTGGCCAAGTTGCAAATCAGGTCCTGTTTTCAACGGGGGGGGGGGGGGGAGCAGCATCCTTTCAGGTCATCCATAATGGGAAAGAAGGCAAATCGTCCTAGACTTACGACAGTTCGTTTAACGACTGATGAAAATTGGGATGCTTGGCAACTGACTTGGATTTATGACGGTCGCAGAGTCCCGGGGCTTATGTGATCCCCTTTTTTTGTGACCTTCCGACAACCAATGGGGGAAGCCAGATTCGCTTAATTTATTTATTTTTTATTTTTATGTTATTTGGGTTTGTATGCCGCTCCTCTCCAGGGGACTCGGAGCGGCTAACAACATATACATAACAAAAAATACAATATAAAAAACCCAAACAGAATATCTAAAAACCAATAAACACACATTCAATACATCAATCAACCACAATCAATCAACCACAATGGCCGTGTTACTCGCTTAACAACTGCAGTGATTCACTTAACAGCCAGAAAGGTTGTAAAACGGGGCAAAACTCACTAAGAACTGCCTTGCTTAGCCGCTAGCTACCGGCTAAGAAAATGTTGTTTTCTTTCTGATTTTGGCAGAAGGAAAGAAATGACCAAAAAAAAAAAAATAAAATAAAATGACAAGGCTTTGCCCTGTGGAAAAATCTCCCCTCCTGGTATTTATTGTCGGTATTTATTGTTCCTGTGACCCTGTGCTTTCAATTGTGGTGGGCCTACCACAGTCACTACAATAAGGAATATGAAAATTGAATAAAACCAATTTTTTTTAAAAAATATAAACAGAACAGTCCCGAGAAAAAGAACATTTGTTATTTGACATAGGTCTGGAAGGATGCTCAGAAAAACATTTTAAAGCAGCAGTTCTCAACCTATGGGTCGCGACCCCATTTGGGGTCGAACGACCGTTTCGCGGGGGTTGCCGGACACCGCGGTCCGCCATCTTGTTTTTTTCCCCCGGTCGCGCGCGCGCCGCGCATGCGCGGATCGGCCCGTCGCGGTCCGCCAATTTATTTTATTTTTTTCGGTCGCACGTGCGCCGTCGCGGTTCGGGCCGTCACACGCGCGCTGCGCATGCGCGGATCGGCCCATTGCAGTCCACCATTTTTTTTCCAGTCGTGCGCCGCGCATGCGCGGATCGGCCCGTCGCAGTCCGCCATTTTGGGGTTTTTTTGTTTTTTTCCATCGCGCACACCGTGCATGCGCGGATTGGCCCGTCGCGGCCGCCATTTTGTTTTTTCCCGTCGCGCGCGCGCCGCGCATGCGCAGATCGGTCTGTCGCTTGTTTGCGCACGCGCGGGTAGGGGTCGCGCCACACATGGGCAGCGCAAGTGGGGTCTCAACCTGAAAAATGTTGAGAACCACTGTTTTAAAGGGACAGCAGTCCTGAGGTAAAAATAGGGAATTAATGACCATTTTTCCACTTCAGAGTAAGAGCCTCATTTGTGAGTAATTGCATGAAGTGTGAAGGTAAGGTTCCAATTACCTAATGAGTGACACTCAAAGTGAGAATTACTCAGCCCTGTGAGAGAAACACGCTTCAATTATACCACCTTGCTTTTTATTTCCAAACTCATTTTGTGACCGGCGGAAAATTCAGCGAGTCTGCCTCACGGGGTACACGCAGTCCTCTACTTACAAGCGCAACTGGGCCCAACATTTCTGTCAGCCAAGTGAGACGTTGGTGAAGTGAATTTTGCCCCATTTTACGAACCTTTTTCATCCAAGTTGTTAAATGAATCGCTGCAGGTTGTTTTGTTTTTTTCAGTTAGTAACAGGGTCGTTAAATGAATCAGGATCCCCCCCATGGACTTTGCTTGCCAGAAAGTCGCAAAAGGGGATCATGTGATTCCCCCTGGGACACTGCGACCGTCATATATATGAGTCGGTTGCCAAGCATGTGAATTTGTATCATGTGATCGCGGGGACGCTGCCAGGGGTTGTAAGTGCGAGGATCGGTTGCAAATCCCTGTTTTTAGCGCTGTCATGAATTCAAAGAATGGAGGACTTTCTGTACCATGAATTGGGCCTGCAAGCTCTGAGAATGCCATACAGGTAGTCCTCGTCTTACAACAGTTTGTTTAGTGACCATTTGAAGTTACGACAACGCTGAAAAAAGGGACTTAGGACCGTTTTTCACACTTAGGGGCCACGGCAACCTCTCCGTGGTTGCGGGATCAAAATTCAGACTGACTCAGACAAAACTCACTTCACCAACGTTTCACTTTAGCCCAGCGGTTCTCAACCTGTGGGTCGCGACCCCATTTGGGGTCGAACGACCATTTCACGGGGGTCTCCAAACACCGCAGTCCGCCATTTTTTATTTTTATTTTTTGGTCGGCCATTTTTTTTTCCCCTTTGCGATGCGGGCCCGCCATTTTTTTTTGGTCAGCCATTTTTTTTTTTTTGGTCGGCCATTTTTTTCCCTTTTGCGATGCGGGCCGTCGCGCCGCACATGCGCAATGGGGGCCCGCCATATTTTTTTTGGTCGGCCATTTTTTGGGAGGGTCGGCGATTTTTGGGGGGGGGTCGGCCATTTTTTCCCCCTTTGCGATGCGGGCTGTCGCGCCGCACATGCGCGATGCGGGCCCGCCATTTTTTGGGGGGGTCGGCCATTTTTTTGGGGGGGTCGGCCATTTTTTTCCCCTTTGCGATGCGGGCCGTCGCGCCGCGCATGTGCGATGCGGGTCTGCCATTTTTTTTTTGGTCGGCCATTTTTTTGGGGGGTCAGCCATTTTTTTTTGGGGGGTCGGCCATTTTTTTTCCCCTTTGCGATGCGGGCCGTCGCGCCGCACATGCGCAATGCAGGCCTGCCATTTTTTTTTTCATTTTGGTCGGCCATTTTTTTTTTGGTCGGCCATTTTTTTTTCCCCTTTGCGATGCAGGTCGAGCCCCGGAAAAGGTTGAGAACCGCTACTTTAGCCACAGAAATGTTGGGCTCAACCCTGGTCGTACGTCGAGGACCCCCTGTACTGTGTGTGTGTGTGTATATATATATATATATATATATATATATATATATATATATATATATATATATATATATATATATATATATATATATATATATATATATATATATATTAAAGATAAAAATTAATCGTCATCCCTTTTGCGAGGCACCACAGTCAGACAAAACAGACAAGCAACTGCCTGGCTAGCAATGTGTAAAAATAGTCCTGGACTTACAACAGCTTGTTTAGTGACCCTCTGAAGTTACAACAGCCTTGAAAAAAGGGACTCATGACCGTTTTTTCGCACTTACGACCGTTGCAGCATCCCCCCCCCCGAGTCACGCGATCCAAATTCAGACGCAGGGCAACTGATTCATATTTACAACGGTCGCAGCGTCCCGGAGTCACGTGACCAACTTTCGCAATCCGCCTGACAAGCAAAATCAACAGGGGAGCCTGATTCGCTTAACGACCGTGTTACTCGCTTTAACATTAACCGCAACGATTCCCTTTAACAAGGAACGCCGTAAAAATGGGACGAAACTCACTTAATCACGGCCTTGCTCGGCAAGGGAAATTTGGGGGGGCTGAATTGTGGTCATGAGGCGAGGACTACTCGGGTTAGGTTGGGTGAGATTGGTCTCCCCTCCCGACTTTGATTCTGCAGGGACGACAAAGTGTGTACTTAAAAAAAATATTGGGCCCCGTCCAAATCCCTGAGCGACATTTCCTCCTCAGCGCACAAAAATCTGTGGCGACGCTGCAGGAGGGCAAAAACGGAATGCTTTTCGGAGTGGGATGAAAGGGAAGAGTCGTTTGTTCCACAACTGGACAAAATAGCCCCAGGGAGGGGCCGGTTGTATGATTTAAAGGACGGGGGGGGGGGGTAGGTTGGCAAGACAAGAGGCAAACAATTGACTCTTTCCGTGCCAGCGGCTTGATTTCTAAAGCTCTCCTCAGAAATATAAGCAGCCAACCCCATTAGCAGTTAAATTACCATGCGAGAAAGTGGGAGACTGTGAGTTCTAGTTTCACCTTAGGTATGAAACCCAGTCACCAGGAAACGGAGAATTCTAGTGCAGCCTTGGGTATGAAACCCAGCAGGGTGACTTTGGGCCAGGTGCCAGGAGATGAAGAATTCTAGTCCAGCCTTAGGTATGAAACCCAGCTGGGTGACTTTGGGCCAGGCGCCAGGAGACGGAGAATTCTAGTCCAGCCTTGGGTATGAAACCCAGCTGGGTGACTTTGGGCCAGGCGCCAGGAGATGGAGAATTCTAGTCCAGCCTTGGGTATGAAGCCTGGCTGGGTGACTTTGGGCCAGTCACCAGGAGATGAAGAATTCTAGTCCAGCCTTAGGTATGAAACCTGGCTGGGTGACTTTGGGCCAGGCGCCAGGAGACGGAGAATTCTAGTCCAGCCTTGGGTATGAAACCCAGCTGGGTGACTTTGGGCCAGGCGCCAGGAGATGGAGAATTCTAGTCCAGCCTTGGGTATGAAGCCTGGCTGGGTGACTTTGGGCCAGTCACCAGGAGATGGAGAATTCTAGTCCAGCCTTGGGTATGAAACCCGGCTGGGTGACTTTGGGCCAGGCACCAGGAGACGGAGAATTCTAGTCTAGCCTTGGGTATGAAACCCAGCAGGATTACTTTGGGCCAGTCATCAGGAGACGGAGAATTCTAGTCTAGCCTTAGGTATGAAACCCAGCTGGGTGACTTTGGGCCAGTCACCAGGTGATAGAGAATTCTAGTCCAGTCTTGGGTATGAAATCTAGCTGGGTGACTTTGGGCCAGGCGCCACGAGACGGAGAATTCTAGTCCAGCCTTGGGTATGAAACCCAGCAGGGTGACTTTGGGCCAGTCACCAGGAGACGGAGAATTCTAGTCCAGCCTTGGGTATGAAACCCAGCTGGGTGACTTTGGGCCAGGCGCCAGGAGACGGAGAATTCTAGTCCAGCCTTGGGTATGAAACCCAGCTGGGTGACTTTGGGCCAGGCGCCAGGAGATGGAGAATTCTAGTCCAGCCTTGGGTATGAAACCCAGCTGGGTGACTTTGGGCCAGGCGCCAGGAGACGGAGAATTCTAGTCCAGCCTTGGGTATGAAACCCAGCTGGGTGACTTTGGGCCAGGCGCCAGGAGATGGAGAATTCTAGTCCTGCCCCAGGCACCAATGTCGGCTAGGTGACTTTGGGCCAATCACTAGGAGACAAGGAGTTCTAGTCCCATCTTCGGCACGAAAGCCAGCTGGATGATTTGGAGCCAATCACCAGGAGATGGTGAGTTCTAGTCCCACCTTAGCCATGACAGCTGGCTGGGTGACTTTGGCCAATCCCTCTCACCCAGCCCAACCCACCTTGCAGGGTTGTTGTTTTGGGGAAAATAGGAGAAGGATGAAGTACAGCTAGTCCTTGACTTACAACAATTCATTTAGTGACCGTTCAAAGTTATGACGGCACTGGAAAAAATGACTTACGGCCCTTTTTCAGAGTTACGACTTTCGCAGCCTCCCCATGGATCACATGATCCAAATTCAGACGCTCGGCAACCGCTTCATACTTATGACGGTTGCAGTGCCCCAAGGTCACGCGATCCAACTTTTGCAACCTTCTGACGGGCAAAGTCAATGGGGAAGCCAGACTCACTTAACAACCAGGTTACTAACTTATCCACTGCAATGGTGGCTAAAAAGATCGTAAAAAGGGGCAAAACTCACTTCACTTCTCACTTAACAGCAGAAATTTTGGGCTTAACTGTGGTCGTAAGTTGAGGATTACTTGTGTTATGCATGTTGACTGCCTCGAGTTACTTCTCAACCAGCAGTTCTCAACCTATGGGTCGCGACCCCATTTGGGGTCGAACGACCGTTTCGCGGGGGTCGCCGGACACCGCGGTCCGCCATTTTTTTTTCGTCGCGCGTGCCACGCATGCGCGGATCGGCCCGTCGCGGTCTGCCATTTTGTTGTTGTTGTTTTTTTAGTGAAAAAATTCTTTTATTAAAACAATCAGCATTGAACATAAAATCATAGTTTGCATCAATCATCATAGCACCTGATATACATCACTAAGTATTAATCTTTATAAAAGTCTGGTTTGGTAAACATTTTTCACTCCGCACATCAAGCCTCAACTAAACGCCTGTTACAATTTATTTGCTTGGTGTTTCTCTTTTCTATAATCTATCCACAGTTCCTAGTCTATCACATATTATTCATCTCAGTATTAGTACAATCTTTTATGATCCCTAACCAAAAATCCTGAGGTAGAAATTCAGTACGCTTTCCCAATATTAAAGCAATCAACATTAAATCTGGGTTCATATTAATAAGCTGTCCTCATATGACCCGAAAATACATCTCATGTATATGGTCTATCTACATTCATACAATCAGCATTGAACATAAAATCATAGAATGCATCAATCATCATAGCGCCTGATATACATCACTAAGTATTAATCTTTATAAACGTCTCGTTTGGTAAACATTTTTCACTCCTCACATCAAGCCTCAACTAGACGCCTGTTACAATTTATTTGATTGGTGTTTTTCTTTTCTATAGTCTATCCACAGTTTCTAGTCTATCACATATTATTCATCTCAGTATTAGTACAATCTTTTATGGTCCCTCACCAAAAATCCTGAGGTAAAAGTTTAATAACCTGAGGTAAATCTTGTATATGGTTTATCTACTATATCTAGTCTATCACATATTGTTCATTCACGCTTCT
Organism: Bothrops alternatus; assembly: GCA_034064705.1. Taxonomy (NCBI): domain Eukaryota; kingdom Metazoa; phylum Chordata; class Lepidosauria; order Squamata; family Viperidae; genus Bothrops; species Bothrops alternatus. The sequence goes on from JARGCV010000847.1 coordinate 164,408, forward strand.
GAATTAACTTCGTCTCAGTAATAGTGCAATCTTTTATAGTCCCTACCAAAGATCCTGAGGTAGAAGTTTCATAACCTGAGATAGAAATTCAATCCGCTTTATCAATATTAAAGCAAACAACATTAAGCATAAGATCATATTAAGAGGCTTTCATCATATAACTTAGGCATACAACATTAGGTGTTAGTCTTTGTAAACATTTGATTTGGTAAACATTCTTCCCTCTTTACGTCGAGTCTCAACTAAACGCCAGGTGCATTTTGTTTGATTGGTGTTTCTCTTGTATATACCGTAGTCTATCCACTGTTTCCAGTCTGCCAAATATTGCTCATTTGAGCAATCTTTCAGGTATGCCGATATTTTCGCCATCTCCGCCAGATTTGTTACTTTCACAGTCCATTCTTCCATAGGCAGTATTTCTGGGTTCTTCCAGTATTGTCCCACCAACAATCTGGCTGCTGTGATCAAGTTCAGAAATAAGCTCGTCTCTGAGGTAGTGTAATCCTTTGTTATCCCTAACAAAAAAACCTGAGGTAGAAATTCAATACGCTTTTTGAAAATGGTTTGGAGTGTCCACCATATCTTCCTCCAGAAGGCTTTGATTTTTCTGCATGTCCACCATGCATGAAAGTAGGTAGCCTCCCCGTCACCACACCTCCAGCATTTGGGCTGGGAGTCTGGATAGATGAGTCATAGTTTTTTCGGGTCGAGGTGCCACCTATAGAACATCTTGTAGAAGTTTTCCCTTAAGTGTTGCGATTTCGTAAATTCTACATTTCTCACCCAGATTTTCTCCCACGTGTCCATGGCGATAGAATGCCCAAAGTCTTGTTCCCACTTTACCATACAGTTCTTGATTAGCTCGGTTTCAGAGACCATTTCTATCAGAATGCTGTACACTCGCTTGATGTGCATGATCCCCTGTTCTCTGATCTGTTTAATTAGATCCTCATCAGTATGGGATAAGCCCTTCTTCTTGTCTTTATGCCACCTTGATTGCAGTTGTAGATATGATAGCCAGGTACCTCCTATTCCTTCGTCTGCTAGCGTTGTTTGGGGTTTCAAGGAGAACCCATTTTCTTCTTCCAGTACAAGTTTACTGTAGGGCTTTGTTTTTGTTTTTTTGTCGCGCGCGCGCCGCGCATGCGCGGATCGGCCCATCGCAGTCCGCCATTTATTTTTTTTTACTTTTTTTTGTCGCGCCGCACATGGGCGGCGCAAATGGGGTACTATTCTAAACGGATGGAAACCAATCAAGGAGAGAAGCAACCTGGAACTAAGGAGAAACTTCCTGACAGTCAGAACAATTAACCAGTGGAACAACCTGCCTGCAGAAGTGGTGAATTCTCCAACACTGGAAGTTTTTTAAGAAGAGACTGGACAGCCATTTGTCCGAAATGGTATAGGGTTTCCTGCCTGAGCAGGGGGTTGGACTAGATGACCTCCAAGGTCCCTTCCAACTTTATTATTATTATTATTATTATTATTATTATTATTGATCATCGCACAGTCAGCCAGATATTCAGACTGGATTTGGCCTTTTTGTCTACCTATCGAGTCCTTCCCAAGGACCTGGGATAATCAGATGTGGATGTTTGATGGTGTTACAGATCTCGTCGCAGGATGGAAGCAGTTCCTAGTAAGGCCGCCTTTTGCAATTGACTAATGGCGAATTTGTCAATGCCGATGATGGTGTCCAACTGGCACTCCAGTTGTTTTGGGATTGCACCCAAAGCGCCTATTACTATTGGTACTACCCTTGCTTGCCTTTGCCACAGTCTTTCTAGGTAGGTCTTTGTATTTTGTTATCTATTATTATTGTTGTTGTAGTAGTAGTAGTAGTAGTAGTAAAAGTCTAATAAACACACACATACACACACACCAGGTTCGCTAATTTGTTCCCCTGGTACAAAAACTACTATATATAAACTTTCTTCAGAAAACCCAATTGCCAAAGGATCGTGTTTCTTTATATCACATTGCATTCCACTTATACCTTAAAATCAGTCTTCCTTTCAGGCTCATCTCCCACCAATAATACTTTTAGCCCTATCAGGAAAAACATACAAATACATCCAAACGGAAAAATAATATTCATCGTTGATGTTTTACTTATTTGGAAAACTGGACTCAGCAGTAGCAGCAATAGACAAGACAAGATATCAAGTTGGCAGGAATAGCCAACACTCCAGAAGAGAGGCTTAGGATACAGGAGGATCTAGACAGACTTGAACACTGGGCGCTATCTAACAAAATGAAATTCAAGGATGAAAAAAGTAAGGTTCTACATTTAGGCAAAAAAACCCTAAATGTACAGGTATAGTATAGGGGGTACCTTGCTCAATAGTAGTAACTGTGAGAGGGACCTCGGAGTCCTAGTGGACGATCCCTTAAAGAGGAGCCAGCCGTGTGCTGCAGCTGCCAAAAAAGCCAATTCAGTGCTAGGCTGCATTAACAGAGGGATAGAATCAAGATCATGTGAAGTATTAATACCACTTTACAAGGCCTTGGTAAGGCCACACTTGGAATATGGCATCCAGTTTGGGTCACCACGATGTAAAAAAGATGCCGAGACTCTAGAAAGAGTGCAGAAAAGAGCAACAAAGATGATCAGGGGACTGGAGGCTAAAACATATAAGGAACGGTTGCTGGAATTGGGTATGTGTAGTTTCACGAAGAGAAGGACGAGGGGGGGAACAGGATAGCAGCCTTCCAGTATCTCAGGGGCTGCCCCAAAGAAGAGGGAGTCAAGCTATTCTCCAAAGCACCTGAAGGCAGGACAAGAAGCAATGGATGAAAACTAATCAAGGAGAGAAGCAACCTAGAACTAAGGAGAAACTTCCTGACAGTTAAAACAATTAGCCAGTGGAACAACCTGCCTCCAGAAGCGGTGAAAGCTCCAACACTGGAAGTTATTAAGAATAGACTGGACAGCCATTTGTCCGAAATACTGTAGGGTTCCTGCCTGAGCAGGGGGTTGGACTCCATGACCTCCAAGGTCCCTTCCAACTTTATTATTACTATTATTATTATTATTATTATTGGACCTAATTTTGAAAGAAAAATGTGCAATCATCTCCCCTTCTTGTCATCAGCTCGACTTTAATTTTCTAATTCCAACCCCTTCCAATGTTGCAATGGGTCAAAAGATCACTGCACTACAAGGTGCAGAGAAACTATCTTTGGGAACTCATTTTCTGGCCTCTTCTTTAAAATCTCTAGTCTCCATAGGTTGACTCTTCTACTGGGAAAAAAGTGTTTTTTTTTTCTTATATTTAAGCAACATTTAGATAGCTCGGATTCATATCTGTTCTAGTGTCTCTAATCAAAAGTTCTTGATCATCCTCCATGTAACTTCTCTTTATGTACGTTGAAAGGACTCCCCCGTGCTCTTTGCAGTGAACTGTTCCACTCCTGTATAGATCTTACAGTTGGGAAGTTTCCGCTTAAACTTAAAACCAAATTAGCTGTTATGACTTGTATCTGTGCTTCTTGTCCTATCCTGTTCAACTTCCCTGTAGTTCCATTGTACACATCTTCTAGTGCTATATTTTGTGTTTATCAACATATAATTTCATTTACGTAAACAAAAATGTACAAAAGCAACTCTAATTTGGTTTTAATTGCAGGGGAGGGAGGGAAGGAGGAGAAAAGAGGGAGGGAGGGAGTGAAAGAAGAATAGAAGGAAGGAGGGAGGAGAAAGGGAAGGAGGGAGGGAGGAAGGAGGGAGGGAGGGAAGGAAGGAGAGAGAAAATAAAGGAACAGAGGGAGGGAGGGAGGGAGAGGAAAGAAAGGAGGTAGGAAGGGAAGGGAAGGGAAGGGAAGGGAAGGGAAGGGAGGGAGGGAATGGGAGGGAAAGAGAGAGGGAGAGAGAGAGAAAAGGAAAGAAGGGAGGAAGGAAGAAAGGAAGGAAGGAAGGAAGGAAGGAAGGAAGGAAGGAAGGAAGGAAGAGGGAGTGGGAGGGACAAAGGAGAGAGGGAGAGAGGGAAAATGAAGAAATGAACAGAGGGAGGGAGGGAGGGAAGGAAGAAGTGGAAGAGAGGAAGAAAGGAGGGAAGGAAGGAAAGGAAGGATGGAAAGAAAAAGAAGCAGGCAAGAAGGAAGGAAGAAGAGGGAGTGGGAGGGAGGGAGGAAGGAGAGAGGGAGAGAGGGAAAATGAAGAACAGAGGGAGGGAGAGAAAAGGAAGGAAGGATGGAAAGAAAAAGAGGCAGGCAAGAAGGAAGGAAGGAAGGAAGGAAGGAAGGAAGGAAAAAGGCAGGAAATGAACACTTACCTGTTTCTTCAAAGAAGTATCCATTTCTGGACATCGCGGCTGGTGGACTTTCTAGAAAGGAAAAAAATAGAGAAATCTAAGTCAGTTGGTAGCTCACACTCTCAACATTTATTTTCCAAAAGCAAGCATTAAATAAAAGTAAATTTAGCCTGCTGACTTTTTTTTATTTACTAGGTTAAAATTGCCTCTTTTTCTCCACGCCAAGGCGCTCGGCCTAGCGCTCTCTCTTTCGACCCACTTCTCAAAATGGAGGCACCAGTTTTTTTTCCCCCGTTCTACTCCATCACTGGCCACATCTACACCACACTGGCGTCTCTAGTTCATAAATATTACAGATATTTGCCTCTGTCCATTATCACCAGCCAGGCTGGGCCAGTCCACCCATTTCAGTCCCTTGGTTTAAGGTTTTCTTTAATCAGGATGGGGAAACATGGCTGCCCAGATGACTAAACTACATCTCCCAGCATTCCACACTGCTGAGCACAACCGCTGCTGGACCTGGGCTTCACAGGCCTTGTTCTTAGGAACCCACACCAAGAATCCGACATTCATCTTAGGCTAAAACAGTTGCAGGAATTGGGTATGCCTAGGCCAGGGGTAGGCAACCTTGGCTCTTTTATGACTCGTGGACTTCAACTCCCAGAATTCCTGAGCCAGCATGGCTCAGCTTGGAAACCTCTCCCTTTCCCTTCAGCATGGCTGGCTCAGGAATTCTGGGAGTTGAAGTCCACCAGTCATAAAAGAGCCAAGGTTGCCTACCTCTGGCCTAGGCCGCTTTATGACTGGTGGACTTCAACTCCTAGAATTCCTGAGCCAGCCATGCTGAGGGGACAGGGAGAGTCATGCTGGCTCAGGAATTCTGGGAGTTGAAGTCCATGAGTTTTAAAGTTGCCAAAGTTGAGGACCCCTAATATAGGGCAAGGGTGGGGAAACTTGGCTCTTTTATGACTGGTGGACTTCAACTCCCAGAATTCCTGAGCCAGCCATGCTGAGGGGACAGGGAGAGGTTTCCATGCTGAGCCATGCTGGCTCAGGAATTCTGGGAGTTGAAGTCCACGAGTCATAAAGCGGGCTAGGCCTAGGCCAGAGGTAGGTAACGTTGGCTCTTTTATGACTGGTGGACTTCAACTCCCAGAATTCCTGAGCCAGCCATGCTGAGGGGACAGGGAGAGGTTTCCATGCTGAGCCATGCTGGCTCAGGAATTCTGGGAGTTGAAGTCCACGAGTCATAAAGCGGGCTAGGCCTAGGCCAGAGGTAGGTAACGTTGGCTCTTTTATGACTGGTGGACTTCAACTCCCAGAATTCCTGAGCCAGCCATGCTGAGGGGACAGGGAGAGGTTTCCATCTGAGCCAGGCTGGCTCAGGAATTCTGGGAGTTGAAGTCCACGAGTCATAAAAGAACGAAGGTTGCCTCCCCCTGATGAAAAGAAGGAGTAGGGGGTGACAGCAGTCTTCCAGTATTTGAGGGGGCTGCCACATTCTCTTAACAACCATGTTACTAACTTAATACTGCACTGATTCATTTAACAACTGTCTCGCTTAGCAACGGAAATTTTGAAGAGACGGACATTGACAGCAGTCTTCCAGTACTTGGGGGTTGGGGGGGTGTCTATCACAGAGAAGGGGGGGTGAACCTATTCTCATGCAACCCCTGCCTTGCTTAACAATGCAAATTCTGTTCTCGGTTTTGGCCGTAAATCGAGGACTACGGTACCTATAATCCCAGACATTTCACTTTGGATCTTATTGGTGAAGGTGCAGTGGTAGAATTTGAGTGGGTTGGCCAAGGGCAGCCAGGTATGGGCACAGCCAGGTCTGTTTGTCTTCTGGAACAAGCATTAAAAGCTTTTTTCCCCCTAAATTAGCTTCAGAAATCATATATCCTGCTCCCGTTTAAGGCTTTATAGTGGGATAAAAGCAATACCTGCTACTCTTCATTTAAAGGTCACGATGAAGCAATTAAATCTCTTTGGGATTCTGTCCTACTTGCAGGTGTAGGAAGCCATGGAAATGACCTGGGAGAACGTTTTCAAAAACTACAACAGCAGGTGCCAAAACATGCTTTGAGCCCCGAAAACAAGGAAAGGGGGAGGACGTCATTTCATTTTAATGTATGCTGATCAGCATACATAGAGTGACAACACAGATTCTATGCTATGCTATGCTATGCTATGCTAATCTATTCCTTATTCAACAAGGAATGGAATGGAATGGAATAGAATAGAATAGTGATAGAATAGAATAGAACAGAACAGAATAGAACAGAATAGAATAAGCAATAGAATAGAATAGAATAGAATAGAATAGAATAGAATAGAATAGAATAGAATAGAATAGAATAGAATAGAATAGAATAGAATAGAATAGAATAGAATAGAATAATTATAGAATAGAATAGAATAGAATAATTATAGAATAGAATAGAATAGAATAATTATAGAATAGAATAGAATTATAGAATAGAATAGAATAGAATAGAATAATTATAGAATAGAATAATTATAGAATAGAATAGAATGGAATAGAATAATTATTGAATAGAATAGAATAGAATAGAATAATAGAATAATTATAGAATAGAATAGAATAATTATAGAATAGAATAGAATAGAAATAACAATGGGAAAGAATTAGAATAGAATAGAATAGAATAGAATAGAATAGAATAGAATAGAATAGAATAGAATAGAACAGAATAGAATAAGCAATAGAATAGAATAGAATAGAACAGAAATAACAATGGGAAAGAATTAGAATAGAATAGAATAGAATAGAATAGAATAGAATAGAATAGAATAGAATAGAATAGAATAAGGCTTATTCTATTCTATTCCTTATTCTATTCTATTCTGTACTATTCTATTCTATTCCTTATTCTATTCTACATTCTATTCTATTCTATTCTACTTTAACTACTCTACTCTATTCTACTCTATTTTACTCTACACTCTATTCTATTCTATACTCTACACTTTACTCTGCTCTACTCTATTCTACTCTACACTCTACACTACAATCTATTTCTATTCTAATTCCATTCTATTCTATTCTATTCCTGAATTTATGACCACAATCAAGCCCAAGATGGCTCTTCAGCGGGTTTTGCCCCATTTTGTGACTTTCCTTGCCAAAACTGTTAAGTGAATCCCTGCAGTTGTTAAGTTAGTAACCCAGTCATTAAGTGAATCTGGCTTCCCCATTGACTTTGCTCGTCAGAAGGTTGCAAAAGGGGATCCCGTGACCATCATAAATATGAGTCAGTTGCCAAGCACCCGAATTTTGATCCCGTGACCCTGGGGATGCTGCGACGGTCGTTAAGTGTGGAAAAACGGTCGTAAGTCACTTTTTTCAGTGGCTGTTGTAACTTTTGAACGGTCGCTAAATGAACTGTTGTAAAGCGAGGGCTACCTGTGTTTATGACAGCTGCATTATCCCTGGGTCAAGAGATCCCTATTTGTAACCTTCCCAAGCAAAGTCAATGGGGGAAGCCTGATTTGCTTAATGACGGCATAAGAACATAAGAACATAAGAACCTAAGAAGAGCCCTGCTGAATCAGGCCAAAGCCCATCGAGTCCAGCATTCTGTGTCACACAGTGGCCCACCAATTGTACATGGGGATCTTGAGCAGAAAGAGAAGGCAAAACCCTCCCTTTCCCTTGACCCCCAACAAATGGGACTCAAGGGAATCCTGCCTGCCTCAACCAACATAGAGGCGGCACATGGACCATCCGTTTTAATAACCACCGATACACTTGGCATCCATGAATCTATCTAGCCCTGCCTTGAAGCTATCAAGGCTGACAGCTGTCACGACCCCTTCAGGAAGTGAATTCCATAAACCAACGACCCTCTGGGTGAAGAAATATTTCCCTTGGTTTGTCCTCACTTTCTTAGCTACGAGCTTTAGGGAGTGCCCCCTTGTCCTGGTATTGTGTGATAGAGAAAAGAATTTTTCTCTATCCACCTTTTCTATCCCATGCATGATTTTATACACTTCGATCAAGGCATGACTCCCTTAAGAATGTCAGTGATTTGCTGAACAACTATGGCTACGACGGTCGTGAAATGGGGCAAGTTCTCATTTAATAACGGCCTTGCTTAACAGTGGAAATTTTGAGCTCATAAGCCGAAACTATATTGTCAAATAACAGTCTCAACATTCAGTCTTACTCAGCAAAAGTCGCCAGAAATAACAGAGATTTTAACCGTAAACAAGTACATTCATTTCAGATCCCTGTGTAATGAATTTATCATTTTCTCTAAAAACACAAAAACCTCTTTTCTTCCCCTATCTTGCCTCATCTCCATAAACAAATCTTTAAAGCTTTGTCGTTCAAAGTTAATCAGAAAAAAACCCATTAAGAGCTAGCAGAAACAATCTATTAAAATCTAATTCCATCAAACAATACCCCACAAATTAATTTCTTATCATCTTCCCTTCATCTCATCTCAAAACCTCCTTCACAAGCTTAACACTTCAATTTGAATATCGTCGCGTATCACTTTCTGTCAAAGTACAACAACAAAATATACATCTTTTTTCCCATATCTTATCTATAAACAAATCTTTAAAGCCTCATCAGTCAGTCCGGGTTTAAAAAAAAATATATTAAATGCTGCTAGCAAAAAAAACCCAAAACCATCATGTACATTGAGCAGATTTGAGTTCTTAGACAATTGTTTGTTTGTTTTTAAATTAAATCTTATGCAAGTTATTTTGCTGCAAACGTTGATCAGTTCTGGCATTCATTTATGGGTTTACACCAACACTGAACTTAGTCATCATCTCACATGATCCCATTATTGCCCTAAATTTCCCATAAATTCCTAAATAATCTGGAAAAGAATTGGGGAAGATTCCCTTTTCACCTCTAAGTCAAGAATAGGCTGCTTTGAGAAGCCTGGCTGCTCTCTGCGCTTGGTGGTTTTCTTGCAAACTTTTATCACCAAACTAGGTAACGTCATCAGTCCTAGAGAGAAGTGGGGTTTGCAGAGAGGAGGAGGAGGAGGAGTGCATTGTGGGGTCCTTGGTGCTCTCTGAGCTTGGTGGTCTTCTTGCAGACGTTTCATCACCAAACTAGGTAACATCATCAGAGCTGCTGATGTCACCGATTACTGTACTGTTCCTACAGTGAAGATGTTACCTAGTTTGGTAAAGACACGCCTGCAAGAAAAACACCAAGCTCAGAGAGCACCAAGGTTCCTACCAGCCTCGTCTTCGTCTTCCTCCTCCACTTCACAAAGCCCACTCATTTGTAGCACTGATGATGTTACCTAGTTGGGTCATGAAACGTCTGGAAGAAAACAGCCAAGCTCTGAAAGCCTCAAAGACCCCACGGCCCTAGTCCTCCTCCTCCTCCTCCTCCTCCTCCTCTCTGCAAATTCCCCTCCCTTCTAGCACTGATGATGTTACCTAGTTGGGTCATGAAATGTCTGCAAGAAAACCACCAAGCTCAGACAGCAACAAGGGCTCCACAGTCCTCCTCCTCCCCCCACAAACCCTCTTTCCTTCTAACACTGATAATGTTACCTAGTTGGTTTAGTGCAGGGGTAGGCAACCTTGGCTCTTCGTGGACTTCCAGAATTCCTGAGCCAGCCATGCTGAGGGGAAAGGGAGATATTTCCAAGCTGAGCCACACTGGCTCAGGAATTCTGGAAGTCCACGAGTCATAAAGCGGCCTAGGCCTAGACCAGAGGTAGGCAACCTTGGCTCGTTTATGACTGGGTGGACTTCAACTCCCAGAATTCCTGAGCCAGCCATGCTGAGGGGAAAGGGAGAGGTTTCCAAGCTGAGCCATGCTGGCTGAGGAATTCTGGGAGTTGAAGTCCGCGAGTCATGAAGCGGCCTAGGCCTAGACCAGAGGTAGGCAACCTTGGCTCGTTTATGACTGGGTGGACTTCAACTCCCAGAATTCCTGAGCCAGCCATGCTGAGGGGAAAGGGAGAGGTTTCCAAGCTGAGCCATGCTGGCTGAGGAATTCTGGGAGTTGAAGTCCGCGAGTCATGAAGCGGCCTAAGCCTAGACCAGAGGTAGGCAACCTTGGCTCTTTTATGACTGGTGGACTTCAACTCCCAGAATTCCTGAGCCAGCCATGCTGAGGGGAAAGGGAGAGGTTTCCAAGCTGAGCCATGCTGGCTGAGGAATTCTGGGAGTTGAAGTCCATGAGTCATGAAAGAGCCAAGGTTGCCTACTCCTGGGTTAGGCTTAGCATTGCCCCGGTGTGTGTGTGTGTGTCTGTGTGTGTCACGTGATCCCCTTTTGCAACCTTCTGGCAAGCAAAGAAAAGCCAGGTTCTTCACTTAACAACCCTGCCAGGAAAGATCGTAAAATGGGGCAGAGTTCACTTAACTAGTGTCCCACTCCATGAACAAAATTGTGGGCTCAGCTGCAGCCGTTAACGCGAGGACAGCCTGCCTTCTTTGTTCAGATGGGGTTTGTGTGTGCGTTATATTAATTTTGTAGCACAATCTGGCACCATACTGCACTCTGTTATATTACTCTTGTCAATTGCTGGGGGGGATCAACAATAAGAAATAGCCTGCTCTAAATAATCTTTTCAGCCACCGTTTGGGGAAGGGGAGGGAAGCAAAGATTGCCCCCCCCCAAAAAAGGAGCCCGTATTTGCTTCACTGATTACCACAAAGGGCTTTTGATTGTGTCGATCACATCACGCTGTGGAAAGTGCACCGAAAAAAAAAATGAAACTCCCAGCACATCTCTTTGTGCTCATGAGAAAATTATGCACAGGTCAGAAAGCCACAGCGTGGACGGAACATGGTGAAATAGACTGGCGCCAGGTTGGCAAAGGAGTTGCAGAATTGCAGAAATAACAGTCGGAAGGGACCTTGGGAGGTCTTCTAGTCCAACCCCTCCTCCCCTGCTCAAGAGGAGACCCTATACCGTTTTCAGACAAAGGGTTCTCCCATCTCTTCTTGAAGACCTCCAGTGACGGAGCACCCACAATAGAATAATAATAATAATAATAATAATAATAATAATAATAATAATAATAATAATAATAATAACAACAACAACAACAACAACAGTTGGAAGGGACATTGGGAGGTCTTCTAGTCCAACCTCACTGCTCTAGTTGAGACCCTAGACCAGGGATAGGCAACCTTGGCTCTTTTATGTCTAGTGGACTTCAACTCCCAGAATTCCTGAGCCAACATGGGGGAAACTATGGCCCCTTCATGACTCGTGGACTTCAACTCCCAGAATTCCTGAGCCAGCCATGCTGAGGGGAAAGGGAGAGGTTTCCAAGCTGAGCCATGCTGGCTCAGGAATTCTGGGAGTTGAAGTCCACGAGTCATGAAGCGGCCTAGACCTAGGCCAGAGATAGGCAACCTTAGCTCTTTTATGACTGGTGGACTTCAATTCCCAGAATTCCTGAGCCAGCCATGCTGAGGGGAAAGGGAGAGGTTTCCAAGCTGAGCCATGCTGACTCAGGAATTCTGGGAGTTGAAGTCCATGAGTCATAAAGCGGCCTAGGCCAGAGGTAGGCAACCTTAGCTCTTTTATGACTGGTGGACTTCAATTCCCAGAATTCCTGAGCCAGCCATGCTGAGGGGAAAGGGAGAGGTTTCCAAGCTGAGCCATGCTGGCTCAGGAATTCTGGGAGTTGAAGTCCACGAGTCATAAAAGAGCCAAGGTTGCCTACCCCTGCCCTATACCATTTTCAGACAAATGATTCTCCCATCTCTTCTTGAAGACATCCAGTGATGGAGCACCCACAATAGAATAACAGAGTTGGAAGGGACCTTGGGAGGTCTTCTAGTCCAACCCCCTTGCTCAAGCAGCAGACCCGATATCCTTTTCAGACAAATGGTTGCCCCATCTCTTCTTGAAGACCTCCACTGATGGAGTACCCACAACTCCTGGAGGCAAGCCGTTGATTACGGCTAGTCCTCAACTTACGACCACAACTGAGGCCCAAATTGCTGTTGCTAAGCGAGAACAGTTGTGAATTGAATCGATGCAGCTGTTTAAGTTAGTAACACGGTTGTTAAGTGAATCTGGCTTCCCCCCCCCCATTGACTTTGCTTCTCAAAAGGTCGCCAAAACGGAGCACATGACCCTGGGACACTGCAACTGTCATAGGTACGAGTCAGTTGCCAAGGATCTGAATTTTGATCACGTGACCCAGGGGGGGGAACGCTGCAACGGTCATTAAGTGTGGGGAGAAAAAAAGCGACAAGTCATTTTTCTCCCCCAGGGATGTCACAACTTCGAATGGTCACTAAATGAACAGACCTAAGTAGAGGACTACCCAGTTAACGCTTGCGGAATATCCAGATGTAATCCTGAGGAGGAAAAAATTGTTAAGGGGACTTCAGCAAATTTAAAGGAATTGTTTCTGTTTTCCATAAGAAAGAGCACAGCAATTGATCCACAGCTATTGTGAAGAACATGTTTTGAATAACAAGAGAGTTTGGGGGGGGGTCCTCAGTTATTCCACCCTGGAAGATAAGAAGACGGCTGGGCTCACTTCCTAGATCTTTCAGAGGCCAAAGAGACACACCAAACACAAACCACACACCAGAAATGGGGTGATGATGCACAGAAAAACATTGGAGGAGGAGGAGGAGGAGGAGAGGAGCAAGGCTGGCTGGCTGGCTGCCCTGGCAGGGATAAACCTTGAAGGCAAACACCCACCCACGCGCTGGGGAGGAGGGGGAGATCAGCCGAGTCTGGAGTTTTGCCCCCCCTCCCCAATTGCAAATTTCATTTCCAGCATGCTGATGACAAACCAGGATCTGCTCAGCTCAAAAGGGGAAAGCGGTGCCTTTCATCAGCTCACAAGCCAACATCGCAAAGCAAAATCCACCAGGTTTTTTGCAAGGCTGAATCTGGGGGGCCACGGGGAAGTGGGCTTAACAGGGGGTGTGCTGTGTGTTTGTATGTTTCTGCTCCTCTCTGCTCCCCTATGCCAGCCTTCCCATACAGGTGCCATAAGGTAACAACACCCCTCCCCCCTCCAAGGGTCACCCTCTTCCTTCGCGCCCCCCCCCAAAAAAAGTCCAAGGTATTTTTATTTTTATTATTATTTTTTTTTGCAGCAACCAGTCGCAAGGATTTTGCACAAAGCGACACGGGTGTCCAGCAACCCAGTCAGGACCCCGTTGCATGTCGGGATTTAGCTGACCGACGACGGACCATTCCGAGAGTCCAGGTAGGGATCGCGTAAACAGGAAAAAAGGGTCATCTTTTTGTTCTTCTGATTTTTGAAAGATGGGAGAGGAGAGAAAAACAGATCTGGCTTTTGATGCCTCCGCTGGAAAGAGGGATGTGTCGGCTGCCAGCAATCGTGGTCAGCGGAAATCCTAGTCTAACACACACACACAAACACACACAAACACACACACACTGGTTGCGATCTTCCCTTACCCACGTTTTGCAGCCTGGCAGGTAGTCCTCGGCTTACGACGCCGTTCGAGCCAAAAACTTTTGCTGCTAAGCGAGGCAGAGGTTAAGTGAGTTTCGCCCTGTTTCACGACCTTGCTGAATCGCTGCAGCTGTTCAGATAGTAAGACGGTCGTTAAGTGAATCCAGCTTCCCCGTTGTTTCCTTCCCGGAAGGTCGCAAAAGGGGGATTTTACGTGACCCCGGGACATTGCAACCGTCATAAATCTGAGTCAGTTGCCAAGCGTCTGATTTTCGTGAGGATGCTGCGACGGTCGTAAGTGTAAAAAATGAGTGTTAAGTCACTCTTTTTCAGTGCTGTTGTAACTCTGAACAGTCACTAAATGAACGGTTATGAAGTTGGGGATTGCCTGCAGTCTCTTCCTTTCCCATATTTGACCACCTCATGTTGAAACTCCAAATTTGTTGCGCTGTTTGTGCACGGCACTGAGCAAGCCAGGAATCATGGCTTGTTATCTACTGACAAGCTGGAGCTGGGGATCAGGGTTTCGTCTCGGTTTCTAGCTTGTTGGGGAGGGAGGGGGACAGGCAAGGATTGGAATACGGGATGAACCGAACCACAGCAGTAGCATCCTTGTCTGTTTGCCTGGTTTATGGATTTATTAAGTGTATTATTTATTATTTATTATTTATTTATTACTTAGATTTCTGTGCCGCCCTATTTCAAGAACTCAGGGCGGCTCACAACATAAATACTACATGTAGAAATCTAATATATAAAAAAACATTGTAAAACCCGTCAACTAAAAGACCAATCATCCAAAGACAGACATGCAAACAAACATACACTGGCTGGGGCAAGGTGTTAACTGCCCCAGGCCTGTCGGGAAAGATGAGTCTTCAGTAATTTGTGAAAGGCGGAGAGGGTGGGGGCAATACGGATCTCCGGGGGGGGGGGAGTTGATTCCAGAGGGCCGGGGCCACAACAGAGAAGGCTCTTCCCCTAGGCCCCGCCAGGCGACACTGTCTGGCTGACGGGACCTGGAGAAGGCCGACTCTGTGGGCCCTAACCGGTCGCTGGGATTCATGGGGAGCAGACGGTCCCGTAAGTAACCTGGTCCGATGCCATGTAGGGCTTTATAGGTCATAACCAACACTTTGAATTGCGTTCGGAGACCAATTGGCAGCCAATGCAGCTCACGGAGTGATGTTGAAATATGGGCATTTCTAGGTAGGCCCAACACTGCTCGCGCGGCTGCATTCTGCATTACCTGAAGTCTCGGAGCGTTTTTCAAAGGTAGCCCCATGTAGAGAGCATTGCAGTAGTCGAGCCTCGAGGTGATGAGGGCATGAGCGACTGTGAGAAGGGTGGGCCTCGATAAAACCATTCGTTTAGTGCAGGGGTCTTCAAACGTGGCCCTTTTATGACTTGTGGACTTCAACTCCCAGAATTCCTCAGCCAGGCACGCTGGCTGAGGAATTCTGGGAGTTGAAGTCCACAAGTCATAAAAGGGCCACGTTTGAAGACCCCTGGTTTAGTGACGGCGTGTAATTACAACATTGAGAAAAGTGTCTCATGACCAGTCCTCACACTTACGAACCACCACGGTATTTCCCCAGGGTTACGTGACCAAAATGCAAGCGCTTGGCGACTGACTCACATTTATGACGGTTGCGTCCCGAGGTCATGTAATCACCATTTGCGGCCTTCCCAGAAGCACAGTTAACGGGAGAAGCCAGAATCGCTTAACAACCGTCGCAAAAAGAGACTGTAAAAATCAGGGGCCACTCCCTGAACGAACCATCTTGCTTAGCAACGGTGGTCGTAAATGTGAGGACCGCTCAACTCCCAATGGCCCTGTAGAGAGATGGGCCGGCACATCAGTTGAATAAAATAAATAAATGGCCCCGTGCCTTTACAAGTTTAAAAAAGGGTGAAAACAAGAAAAAAGACCAAGAAAGGGGCAAGAAAGAACGGGCGAAAGAGGGCCGGACTAGCAGATTCCCTATACAGGAAGTCCTTGACTTACGACCACAATTGAAGCCAACATTTCTGTCGCTAAGTGAGACGCTGGTGAAGTCAGCTTTGCTCCGTTGTACGACCTTTCTTGCTACGGTTATTTACAGAATTGCCTCAGTTGTCAAGTTAGTGACACGGTCGTTAAGTGAATCTGGCCTGTTTGTCAGAAGGTCACAAAAGAGGATCCCGGGACACTAGGACAGTCATAAATATGAGTCAGTTGCCGAGTATCTGAATTTGGAAAATATGAGATGCTACAATGATCGTTAAGTGTGAGAAACGGTCCTAAGTCGCTTTTTTCAACGCCGTTGTAATTTCAGCGGTCACTAAATGAACTGTTGTTAAGTCGAGGATTTCGTGTACCACACCACGAAGCCTGTTCTCAGCATGAGGAAACTTTCCAGCATCGTGGTTTGCTGTACTCTGTGAACCCCACCCAGAGTTAGATGAAATCTTTTCTACATCTTTCTATGCAATGCCCTTCACAGCCCCTTGACCTGCAGCTAGGGAGTCTGACCTGCATATCTTAACATAGAATCACATCGTTATTTTTTAAATAGCACCATTTCCTATAACGGTAGTCTTGAGACTCACTTTCCAGCATGCTTCTAGTCCTCATGATCCCGTTCTTAAAATTTTTAAGGACAGCACAGCACCCTTTATGTTAAGTCACAGAGGAAAGGGCAAAGTGATCGCGTTTAAAATCAGACTGGCCACCTCAAGCTGTGGGCCTCAGTCTTCCGTCTCTGAAATGGGAAGAATTCCCAACTGACCTGACCAGAGAAATAAAGAAGGATTAGGCAGCAGCTTGCCATTTCGGCTCGGTGGACATCATATTTGAGCCGTCTTCCCCACATATTCTGATGGATGCATAATAGCATTAATCCGTCAAGCTCCCTTCAATCTTAAATGGTGCAAAACTGCCTCAACAGCATTCCTCAAACCACAGAAAGCCATCTCCAGCGCCGGAAGTAGACAGATCCTTGCCCCAAACGTCCTCCAATTTATATAGCAGAATCTCCTTTGGCAGTGAACCGGCATTTTAAATCAATGAACACAAAAATCAGGGCTGTAGTTTAAAAGCAACCCTGGGAAGATATATTTCGGTCTTCCCCAAATCACAGTTTATAAATTCACTTAATTCACCCTTATTTTATAAAACACAACTTGGGCCAGGAGAGGGGGGCAGGAAAAAAATATTCAGCGAATTGTACTTTATTTACATTTTTGAAATTCCAAAAGCTGGGCAACACGGGAACTTGATCTAACCTTTTCCCTATTTTAATTGGGGAGATTCAGCCGGTTTGCAACTAAAAACATGAGCAGCTCTCAATAATTACTTCGCTAATGAGTTAAATAAACCAAGAAGCAGGGCAATAAACAGAAATAAAATGGTTTCACTCACTGGGATCGGAAAAATAGCAATCTTCTCTAGCCCAACTCAATTATTTGGACATTATTCTCACTGTGTTTTCTAACTGGCGGTAGGGATATTAAATTATTTCCAAATTTATATTCCTAATACAATACAGAGCAAATGGTGTGGGGGATCAGCCAAGGAACTGCCTATTTCTTCATCTCCAGCAGACAAGTGGGTGATGCAACAAATATTTTTTTTTAAAAAAATAATCCAGCATTATCAGAAACATGCAAATCCATATGTATGTATGTATGTATGTATGTATGTATGTATGTATGTATGTATGTTTTCTGAGGTTTTCGCGGGTGTTTGTATGTAGATCTTTGGTTATTCAGGTTTTCTCCCTCATAAAATTGGAAGTGTCTTGGCGACCTACATATATGTATACACACACACACACACACACACACACACACTTTATTCCCAAATAAAAGCAAATTCCCATGTCTTTACACCTAGCACTGAAACTGGAATTGTGCTAAAGAATCCAGGAATCCTATTTGCTACGCAAATCAAGGGCTGAGGTTTAAGATCTCTTTTCTGTTTTTAACCCCCAAATCCCAATTGACTTCACTTCATTCATCCTTTCTTATTTTATTTATTTAATTACAGTAAGTCTCTATGTTGCCTGGAAGTTTCCCCCTTGCGAGGTGACTCCGAGCGGCATAGAAATTTCATAACGTAATTTATTACTTTATATACTTTTATTAAAACACCCCTTACCACCACCACCACCCCGTGCTTTACCCAGGTTTAAAAAAAGAGCTGATTCCAGCCAGAAAACGAAAATTGATAATCAATTCATCAATAACTAGATTTTTCACCACCACCCCCCTTTCCTACGGTGCCAGTCGCACCAACCCGCTGTGAAGAATTGTGTGACTCGCTGTTCAGGAGGTACGCACAGCCACACGCACAATACAACACACCCACAAAAACAGCTCTGGGTCCCCTTTGACCTTCCCAACACAAACTCTGGAGGCCCTGCTAAATATTATTTTATTCCTCTATCCGAGGCTGCCCGTAAAAACACATTTGCAAATGCCCTTTCTGCTTCCAAAGCGAGGGGGAACAAATGCTTCTCAAAGCCGGCGGGGTGGGGAGAAGACAAAACAACAACAACAACAACAAAAACTCACAATATCAGCTTACTTTTGGATTAAATGATTAAAAAGTACTCCGATGATCACTGCCACTGGAAAGCAGCGGCGGAGGTGCTGGTGGCAAAGCCGAGCTTACCTACGCTGCAACTTTAGAGATGATGGATGCAATGCCGGACGACGGTGCCCGTGTTTGGTCTCTCCTTCCAAGCACCCAAAAAACCCCACTCCAGCCTGGTTTGCACACTCAGGCGGCCTTGCACACTCAGGTGGGTGAGCAAGCCAGGCAGAAGACGGAGCTCCTGGTCCCGGCCGTGGCCTTTCATATTAATAGTCGCCCGGACGAGGCATCCTTCTCCGTTGCTCACTTGCAATTGGCGAGCTGGGAAAAATGGGTGGGAAGAGGCACCGGGTTGCACAGAGGCGGACGCTGTCAATCCCAGGTGGGGAGAGAAAGGGGGGTGGGTGGGGGAATAGGGGGAGGTGGGTGGGCAGGAAAAGCCGGGGAACGCAGAGGTGGAAAAGCAGGAGGGGAGGGGGAGGCGTGGACTAAATTCCCAGAAGAAAAAAAAATAAGATATTTTGTGGTTCGGTAGGATCGCTCTCTGGGACGATCTGGGACTCTGCTGCCTTTGGCGTCCCATCCACCCGCAGATGGGTGGATGGAGAGAGGGGAAGAAGGGAGAAGAGAGGGATGGGTGGAGAGGGAGGGAGGGAGGGAGGGAGAGAGAGAGAGAGAGAGAGAGAGAGAGAGAGAGAGAGAAGGATGGAAGGAGAGATAGTGAAGGAAGGAGGGGACGGAAGGTCAGAGAAAGAAAGAAGAGAGAGATGGGAGGGAGGGAGGGAGGGAGAAAAGATCAAGGAAGAAGAGAAGAGATGGATGAGTGGACAGAGAGGGAGGAAAGAGAGAGAGAGAAAGGGAGAGAATGGAGAGAAGAAAGAGAGGGAGGAAGGATGGATGGATCAAGGGAAGATGGAAGAAAGAAGAGATGGATGCGCAGAGAGAAAAGAGAGGGAGAAAAGGAAAGAGTGAAAGGGAGAGGATGGAAGGAAGGACAGAAGGGGAACGAAGGAGGGAAGGAAAGGTCAGAGGGAGGAAAGATCCATCAGGGAAAGCAGGAAGAGAGAAGAGAAGGAGGGAGGGAGGGAGGGAAGGATAGATGGATGGATCAGGGAAAGCAGGAAGAAGAGATGGAAGAGTGGAGGGAGAGAGAGAGAAAGAGAGAGAGAAGAGAGAGAGAGAGAGAGAAAGGGACAGGACAGAAGGAAGGAAGGAAAGAAAGAAAGGAAATGAAGGAGGGAAGGGTAAATCAGAGGGAGGAAAGATCGATCAGGGACAGCAGGAAGAGAGAAGTGATGGAGGGAGGGAGGGAGGAAGGAAGGAAGCAAGGATCAGGGGAAGAAGGGAGAAGAGATGGATGAGTGGAGAGAGAAGGAGAAAGAGAAAGGGACTGAAGCAAGGAAAGAAAGGGAGGGAAGGAGGGAAGTTCAGAGGAAGAAAGAAGAGAGGGGAGAGGAAGGAAAGAAGGAAGGAAGGAAGGAAGGAAGGAAGGAAGGAAGGAAGGAAGGAAGGAAGGAAGGAAGGAAGGAAGGAAGGGGTGAGCTGCACCGTGTCTACTACCCCTTTCACTCCGGCTGGTGAATAAAGAGGGATGAGACGGGAAGGAGAAGGGAGGAAACCCCATTAAAGTGACCCAGCACGGGAGCTTCTTCTAAGTCAGCAGGATTCCCCGGAGCAACGCAAAGCCTTGCCTGTCCTCCAATGCCATCTCAACGGATGAAAACCGCCAGGCATGCGTCTTCCCTGCAGCCTTGAACCCTGCACCAGGATACACGCCACGGTGATTGTAACCACGGCAGCAGCCGGGAGGGGGTGGGTTGACAACGGGCAGAGGGGCTGCTGGTGCCATTTGACCGTAAATGGTGATATTCTGGTGCAATATTCAAGATTTGACTTTAAAGAGGGAGGGTTGGGAAGCTGGAGGAAAAGGGGGCGCTCGCCCTGAGGCTTGGGACCCCCCCTCCCACCAATGCATCCAGATGACCACTGGGAGACCCAAAGGTCGACTTTGATGGACCTGGGTTGGATCACGTCAATTTGCGCCTGAACAAATTTCTCAGCTTTGCAGGAAAAAAAAAAAATTTGAAACACCCCCCCCCAGGTCCAAAAAAACCTCCCTTAATAAACCCAAGGGGGAATTTTGGGGTTTCTAAGTCAAGTGCCCCAATTCTAACACGGTTCACGCTCCGGGCCTTTTCACCCGCACGCATGCATCAGCCGCAGTAGCACGCCGTGACTTGTTTAACCACGTTTGAATGGTTAAATAAACCACCGTTCGCTCCCTTTGCCCCACATGCTAAGCCATAAACCGCAGTTTGCAAAGTGCAACGGGAGGGGGGGGAGGGGTTCACTTCTCACACCAGCCCCAAAACAACCCAGGATTTGCAGCTTGGTGCAGCCTGCGAACCCAGTCCCACGGCTCCTTCCCCCGAGTTGCAAACCTGGCTAGACAAGCCATCATTAAAAGCGACAGGCATTGCAACAAGGGCTTGAAAAACAAAACCTGGCTTGTGAACTAAACTCCCAAGAGGGGAGTTATTATAATAATAATAATAATAAAGTTGGAAGGGTCCCTTGGAGGTCATCTAGTCCAACCCCCTGCTCAGGCAGGAAACCCTACACCATTTTGGACAAATGGCTGTCCAGTCTCTTCTGAAAAACTTCCAGTGTTGGAGCATTGATTTGCTTTCAAATTACTTCAAAAAAAAATAAGAGGCCTTCAGAGCAAGATCGTAAAAGGGAAAAGCAACGGGAACCGTCCTATCAGAAAAACTCAAATAACCACCCATACGTTTTTCTGCATTTTTGTTATCACTACCCTACAGGCACTCCTCGACTTACAAACAGTTCATTTAGTGACTGTATGAAGTTACAACGGCGCTGGAAAAAAAGGATCTTTTTTTCACACTCACCACCTCTGCGCCATCCCCCTGGTCACGTGATCAAAATTCAGATGCTTGCAAGGGATTCGTATTGATGACGGATGCAGCCTCCCGGGATCACATGACCCCGTTTTGTGACCGTCCCGACAATCAAAGTCAGTGGGGGAGCCAATTCACGAAACAACTGTGTGGGTAACTTAACAACTGGGAGTGATTCACTTAACAGCTGTGGCAAGGTCGTAAAATGGAGCAAGAGTGACTAACAACTGTCTTGCTTAGCACCAGAAATTTTGGGCTCAATTCCCGCCGTTACGTTGAGGACTACCTGTATTACAAATACTAAGCAGAGAGGAATTGCAGTTTAAATATCCCTTAGCACAGGGGTCCCCAACCCCCCGGTCTGTGGACCGGTACAGGGACGCGGCACACCATCAAACGGTCCGCACAAACAAGCAAAGCCCCATCCGCGGGATGCAGACAACACACAAAACTACACACCCTTCGGTCTGTGGAAAAACGTCTCTCCATGGAACCGGTCCCTGGTGCCCCAAAGGTTGGGGGCCTCTGCCTTAGCCCCATTCCTCACTAAGTAGCAGTAGTAGTAGTAGTAGTAGTAGTAGTAGTAGTAATAAAGTTGGAAGGGACCTTGGAGGTCATCTAGTCCAACCCCCTGCTCAGGGAGGAAACCCTATACCATTTCGGACAAATGGCTGTCCAGTCTCTTCTTAAAAACCTCCAGTGTTGGAGCATTCGGCGCTTCTGGAGGCAGGTTGTTCCACTGGTTAATTGTTCTCACTGTCAGGAAGTTTCTCCTTAGTTCTAGGTTGCTTCTCTCCTTGATTAGTTTCCATCCATTGCTTCTTTTCCTGCCTTCAGGCGCTTTGGAGCATAGCTTGACTCCCTCTTCTTTGGGGCAGCCCCTGAGATATTGGAAGGCTGCTATCATGCTTCTTCTTTTAGTTTAAATCACAGACTCATTTCACTCTTAAGCGACTTGAAAGTTTGCAAATAATGATAATAATGATAATGATAATAATAATAATAATAATAATAATAATAATAATAATAATAATAATAATTTGAGAGTGCAGCAAAATCGCGCAAACTGATTACAAATCTAGACATGACCGAATTGCTAAATTAATCCAGTGGGCATTGTGTAAAAAATACGACTTTGCCTGTGTCCGAAAAGTCGTGGGAACATAGGGTGGAAAAAAGTGGTTGAGAGTGAGAGGGTGAAGATCTGGTGGGACTTTCGAATACAGACAGATCGCCATCTGGACACACAACACGCTGGATATCACAGTTGTAGAGAACCGGAGCGTACAGCTGATTGATATCGCCGTACCAGGAGATGCCAGAGTCGGAGAAAAAGAACTGGAAAAAATGACGAAATATCGCGACCTGCCCATCGAAACTGCGCGATGATGGATGAAACGTGTAACGGTGGTGGTACCCACTGTCATCCATCCGGGGAACTATGTCCAAATACTTCACGCAATACATCAAGAAACCGCAGCTTCCTGCCATAACTCCGGCAATGTTACAAAAAACTATGCTACTCGGAATATCTTATATTTTAAGGAGGTGCCTGGTTGACACCTAGGATGCTGGTAGCAACCCATGTCAACCATCAGCATCAGCCAATTTGAATGTTCAGTTGACTGAGGTTCATTTTTAATGAATAAAAGATAATAGTAGTAGTAGTACCGTAGTAGTAGTAATAATAATAATAATAATAATAATAATAATAATGACAATGACGACGAAGAAGAAGAACAAGAACAAGAACAAAAAGAACAAGA
Source organism: Bothrops alternatus (assembly GCA_034064705.1). Taxonomy (NCBI): domain Eukaryota; kingdom Metazoa; phylum Chordata; class Lepidosauria; order Squamata; family Viperidae; genus Bothrops; species Bothrops alternatus. The sequence continues at coordinate 187,339 of JARGCV010000847.1, forward strand.
AGAAGAACAAGAAGTTGGAAGGGACCTTGGAGGTCATCTAGTCCAACCCCCTGCTCAGGCAGGAAACCCTATACCATTTCGGACAAATGGCTGTCCAGTCTCTTCTTAAAAACTTCCAGTGTTGGAGCATTCACCGCTTCTGGAGGCAGGTGGTTCCACTGGTTAATTGTTCTCACTGTCAGGAAGTTTCTCCTTAGTTCTAGGTTGCTTCTCTCCTTGGTTAGTTTCCATCCCTTGCTTCTCGTCCTGCCTTCGGGGGCTTTGGAGCATAGCTTGACCCCCTCTTCTTTGGGGCCCTGCCAATCTTAAAAAGTGCCAATCTTTTTTTTTTTTAAGCATAAGATCATATTAAGAGGCAATCATCATATAACATAAAATACAACATTAGGTATTAGTCTTTGTAAACGTCTGGTTTGGTAAACATTCTTCACTCTTCACGTCGAGCTTCAACTGTACGCCAGATACATTTTGTTTGATTGGTGTTTCTCTTGTATATAGTCTATCCACTGTTTCCAGTCTGTCAAATATTGTTCATTTGAGCGATCTTTCAAATATGCCGATATTTTCGCCATTTCCGCCAAATTTATTACTTTCAAAGTCCATTCTTCCATAGGTGGTATTTCTGCCAATCTTTAAAAAAGGGCAACGTTTAAATCCCGACTCCGTTCAACCACGGCTGTAAACCAGGAACCAAAGACAAAACGGATTTGAAAGACTGCTTTGCAAGGCCCAACCTCGAACACTGCATGCTGAGCTCAAGCTGGAACTTCGGATTTTTTTTTGGGTGGGGGGGGGGTGGAATCAGCGTTTCAGATCCTTGCTCTTGGTGAGAAATGAAAAGCAAATCACCAGTGCAGAAGCTTAATTGAGCAAAGTCCTTATGTCTCCCTCCGAGGCTTAATTCAACCTACTGTGCCTAGCAGACGAAAAACTTGAGGTGGGTGGAAGATGTCTAGACAGGCTCTTGAGAAGACTTCCCCACTCCGAGCAGGAAGGCATTCGAGAGAACATTACGTAACAAGCTGGAGTTTGTTTGTTTTTTCCCTCCCTGGGGACCATCCTCCAGAGGCGCAGAAGAACAAGGACGCTGTTGAGAGGACAACGTGGTCAATGGTAAAGCCAGCCGGTGAGACGATGGCTATTGTGTTTAGAAGATCCGGTGACCCAGCATGTTGACCTCACTTCAGATCCACCTCGATCTGAGGCAGGCCCACCTCCGTCTAATAGGGTTTCCTGCCTGAGCAGGGGATTGGACTAGATGACCTCCAAGGTCCCTTCCAGCTTCATTATTATTATTGAAGCACTTTTAAAGATGCATCCTTCCCCCCCTCCAAACCATTCCCTGATGCAAAAGGGGATCACATGACTCCGGAACACAGCGACTGTCATAAATATGAGTCAGTTGCCAAGTGTCTCAATTTTGATCCCAAGGTGCTACAAAGCATAATCCAGGGCCCTTAGCTTTGCCTCCACTTCTGAAATCAATCAATCAATCAATCAATCTATCTATCTATCTATCTATCTGTCTGTCTTTATCTGTCTGTCTATCTCTCTTCTCTCTCCTCTCCTCTCTTCTCATCTATCTCTTCTCTCTCTCATCTATCTCTTCTCTCATCTCTTCTCTCTCATCTCTTCTCTCATCTATCTCTCATCTGTATCTATCTTCTCTCATCTATCTCTATCTCTTCTCTCATTATCTCTCTTCTCTCTCATCTATTTATCTCTTCTCTCTCATCTATCTCTTCTCATCTATCTCTTCTCTCTCATCTATCTATTCTCATCTATTTATCTCCTCTCATTTATCTATCTCTATCTCTTCTCTCATATATCTATATCTCTCTCATCTCTCTCATCTATCCCTCTCTTCTCTCTTCTCTCATCTATCTCTATCTCTTCTCTCATCTATCTCTATCTCTAATCTATCTCTATCTCTTCTCTCATCTATCTCTCCTCTCTCATCTGTCTCTCTCTTCTCTCTCATCTATCCCTCCTCTCATCTGTCTATCTCTATCTCTTTCTCATCTATCTCTACCTATCTCTATCTCTCTCATCTATCTATATCTACCTCTTCTCTCATCTATCTCTCCTCTCATGTGTCTCTTCTCTTATCTCTCTTATCTCTCTCCTCTTTCATCTATCTATCTATCTATCTATCTATCTATCTATCTATCTATCTATCTATCTATCTATCTATCTATAGGGTTTCCTGCCTGAGCAGGGGGTTGGACTAGATGACCTCCAAGGCCCCTTCCAACTTTTTTATTATTATTATTATTATTATTATTATTATTATTATTATTATTATTATTATTATTTCATGAACCTCAGTCAACTGATCATTCAAATTGACTGGCGCTGATGGTTGACACGGGTTGCTGCCAGCATCCTAGGTGATGGTGGTATTATTGGTATTATTATTATTATTATTATTATTATTATTAGTATTATTATTAGTATTATTAAGACTGGATTTGGCGTTTTTGTCTACCTATCAAGTCCTTACCAAGGACCTGGGATAGGCAGATGCGTATGTTTGAATTGTTTGAATTGATGTTATCACAGATCTCGTCGCAGGATGGAAGCAGTTCCCAGTAAGGCTGCCTTTTGCAATTGACTAATGGCGAATTTGTCAATGCCGATGATGGTGTCCAAGTGGTGCTCTAGTTTTGGGATTGCACCCAAGGCGCCTATGACTATTGGTCCTACCCTTGCTTGCCTTTGCCACAGTCTTTCTATTTCTATTTGTAGGTCTTTGTATTTTGTGATCTTCTCCAGTTCTTTCTCGTCTATTCTGCCGTCTCCAGGCACTGCCACGTCCACTATCCAGACTTTTTTGTCTTTCTTATCGACAATTGTTAAGTCCGGGGTGTTATGTTGCAGGTGCTTGTCTGTTTGAATTCTGAAGTCCCAGAGCAGTTTAACTTTATCATTTTCTATGACTTTCTCTATTTTAGAGAACCACCAGTTCTTGCTTACAGGCAAATGATATTTCTTGCAGATCTTCCAATGCACTATTGTTGCTACTATGATGATGAGGATGATGATGATTTTCAGGGTCGCTGTAACCTCAAACGGTCCTTGCACAAACCATTGTCACCTGAGGACTGCTACCTCCGTTTCCCAAAAAGCCTGGCTCGCTTTTTTTTCTTCCAACAGTTTCTTACAAATTAAGGTTTAACGTTTCATCTGAAGCGCCCCCCCCCCATGGCTGGAGTCAATTTGCAAAGCTGGGATGCTTGCATCCTTTGCAAATATCTCCCAGGGCTTAAAAGTTGCTCATCGGCTGCCTTCCTAATGTCATTTAGAGCACATGAGCGGAGATGGGGGGGGGGGAATGACAAATACAGGGGGAGGGGGAACCCCGCATCAAAGCGGATCCTTTGATCTTTTCCCATTTAAATCCCATTAGCTTCCTTTCATCCAGCTGAGAGGCAGCCTAGACAGTTGTTTTTTGTTTTTTTTAAAGGGGTGGTGGTGGTGGCAACCGACACGAATTTCAAAGACCGGTCCTCCAAGACCGTCCACATGACCTCAAGGGACCCCCCCCCACACACACACACACTTCTATTCTGGCCAGATTCTTTCCAAAGCTTGCTACGGTAAGTCCTCGACTTACAAGCATGCGTTTAGCGACAGTACAAAGCTACAACGGCATTAAAAAAAGGGATTTAGGGGAGGAAGGGAGGGAAGAAAGAAGAAAGAAGAAAGAAGGGAGGGAGGGAAGAAAGAAGGCAGGTTGCATGAGACGGGAGGGGAAAGGAAGGAAGGATGAGAGGGAAGGGAGAAGAAATAAGAAAGGGAGGAAGGAAGGAAGGAATAGCCCTTAGACTTATATACTGCTTCACAGTGCTTTACAGCCCTAAGCGGTTTTACAGAGTCAGCATCTTTCCCGCTAACAATCCAGATCCTCATTTTACCGACCTCGGAAGGATGGAAGGCGGACTTTAACCTTGAACCAGCCAGGATCGAACTCCTGGCAGTGGGTAGTGACTTTAGCGTGCAATACTGCATTCTCACCACTGCACCTTCTTGGCGCAGTGGTGAGAACCCATCAATCTCCCTGGCGGATATCAAAAGAGCACAAGAGTCAGGATGGGACCACAAGCCAATCTGGAGGTGGTCTCCAAGCAGCTAATTCCCGGCAGCCCAGAAATCCAATTGATCCCAAAAGGCTTTCCTCTCTGGCATGATGTCCTAGGCCAGGGGTCCACGGCCCAGGCCCTTGGCCACCGGGCCACAGAAACAGCTGGCCAGTGCGCACATACGTGGGCATGCATTTTCCCCCCTCGTGCTAGCGCCCGTGGCCGTTTGCACATGCGCGTGGGCACAAACGGGGATGCTAGCATAAGGGGGTGTCTGCAGCCCGTTTACGCATGTGCTGCTAGCCCGGGTGGTTTGCACAGCCTGTTCACACATGCACAAATGAGCCACTAGCCGCATGCACAAACGAGGCTGCTAGTGCTGCACCAGTGTGCGTGACCCCGTGTGCGTGCACATACACACACATACCAATTTTGAAGTTGCTCTCCTTCCCTCCGATCCTTGAGCCTGGAAGGGTTGGAGACCTCTGTCTAGGCAGTGCCTTAGACCAGGGGTCCCCAACCCCTGGTTCATGGACCGGTATGGGGCCGCAGCACGCCAGCAACCGGTCCGCACAAACAAGCAAAGCCCCATCCATGGGATGCAGGCAGCACACAAAACCACGCCCCCTCCGGTCCGCAGAAAAACCTCTCTCCACAGGATCGGTCCCTGGTGCCCCAAAAGGTTGTGGGGACCTCTGCTTTAGACCCATTTCCCAGTCTGGAAAACTGAGGCCCTTAGAAACGTAGTGTTTGCAAACAAATGAGGTAACAGGTGCAGCCATTCAACTATGTTAGAGCCACGCCTTGGCAATGCCTATAATTAGAAGGTAAACAACCCCAAGGGGATTGTTACCTTACACACACCCACACCCACATACAGAGGCAACCCAACCCTTTACCAGCAGACCAGCCCTTGCCTCTCTCCCTCCGTCATGCGCATCCCCAACGCCGTTCTGGTACTAATAAAAAGTTTTTTTGTCCAAAATAAATACAGGCGGTCCTCGGCTTAACGACCGTGATTGCAGCCCAACTTTCTATTGCTAAGCAGGACAGTTATTAAGTGAGTTTTGGGGCCCGTTTTACAACCTTTTTGCGAATTGCTGCGGTTGTTAAGTTAGCAAGACGGACGTTAAGTGACATCATATTTAAGACGATCCCTTAAATAGGAGCCAGCCGTGTGCAGCAGCTGCCAAAAAAGCCAACACAGTGCTAGGCTGCATTGACAGAGAGGGATAGAATCAAGATCACGCGAAGCATTAATACCACTTTACAAGGCCTTGGTAAGGCCACACTTGGAATACGGCATCCAGTTTTGGTCACCACAATGTAAAAAAGATGTTGAGACTCTAGAAAAAGTACAGGGAAGCGCAACAAAGATGATTAGGGGACTGGAGGCTAAAACATGGAAGGAACGGTTGCTGGAATTGGGTAGCTCTAGGCTAGGGGTAGGCAACCTTGGCTCTTTTATGACTGGTGGACTTCAACTCCCAGAATTCCTGAGCCAGCCACGCTGAGGGGAAAGGGAGAGGTTTCTAATCTGAGCCATGCTGGCTGAGGAATTCTGGAAGTTGAAGTCCACAAGTCATAAAGCGGCCTAGGCCAGGGGTAGGCAACCTTGGCTCTTTTATGACTCGTGGACTTCAACTCCCAGAATTCCTCAGCCAGCCACGCTGAGGGGAACGGGAGAGGTTTTTAAGCTGAGCCATGCTGGCTCAGGAATTCTGGGAGTTGAAGTCCACAAGTCATAAAGCAGCCTAGGCCTAGGCCAGAGGTAGGCAACCTGGGCTCTTTTATGACTTGTGGACTTCAACTCCCAGAATCCCTGAGCCAGCCATGCGGAGGGGAAAGGGAGAGGTTTCCAAGCTGAGCCAGGCTGGCTCAGGAACTCTGGGAGTTGGAAGTCCACGAGTCATAAAAGAGCCCAGGTTGCCTACCTCTGGCCTAGGCCTAGGCTGCTTTATGACCCGTAGACTTCAACTCCCAGAATTCCTGAGCCAGCATGGCTCAGCTTGGAAACCTCTCCCTTTCCCCTCAGCATGGCTGGCTCAGGGATTCTGGGAGTTGAAGTCCACGAGTCATAAAAGAGCCAAGGTTGCCTACCCCTGACCTAGGCCGCTTTATGACTTGTGGACTTCAACTCCCAGAATTCCTGAGCCAGCATGGCTCAGCTTGGAAACCTCTCCCTTTCCCCTCAGCATGGCTGGCTCAGGAATTCTGGGAGTTGAAGTCCACGAGTCATAAAAGAGCCAAGGTTGCCTACTTCTGGTCTAGTCTAAAGAAGAGAAGGACGAGGGGGGACAAGATAATAGTCTTCCAGTATCTCAGGGGCTGCCCCAAAGAAGAGGTTGTGGGGTTGTTGTTTTGTTTGTTTGTTTGTTATTGTAAAACAGGGGGTAGAGAAAAGAAAGATGAATCCATTCTTCCTTCTGCATAATTACAGGAAAAGATTCCTCCCATCACATCTTCACTAATGATCGCCATTCATTGCAAACGATATCGTGGGCCCGGGTGAGTGACACCTGTTATCTAGTGTGCTGTACTTTGTAGCACCTACTAAAAGAGAAGCCTGAAATTAAATTTATTTTCAGAAATAAAATGAGCATTTCTTCCAAAAGAGAGGAGGAGAAGAGAGGAATGTTGTGTCATGGAAAGGGGAGGTGGGGAAGGGAAGGGAAGGAGGAAGGTTGTGTGAGAGGAGAGGGGAAGGGGGAAAGGAAGGAAGGAAGGAAGGAAGGAAGGAAGGAAGGAAGGAAGGAAGGAAGGAAGTTGCGAAGTGTCCATATTTTGATCACGTGACCACGGGGAGGTTGCGACGGTCCTAAGTGTGAAAAACAGAGATAAGTCACTTTTTTTCAGTGCCACTGTTAATTTCAAGCGGTCACTAAGTGAATAGTTGTAAGTCAAGGACTATGTGTATTCATTTTTTTCCCTTCCTTTTTCTTCCTCTTTTTCTTCCTATCTTCCTCCCTCTCTTTTTCCCTTCCCTCATACAACCTTCCTTCCTTTTCTTCCTTCAATCTTCCTTCATTCCTAGTTTTCTTCCTTCCTTCCTCCTTTTCCCTTCCTTCCTTCCGTGTTCCTTCAATCTTCCTTCCTTCCTAGTTTTCTTCCTTCCTCCTTCCCTTTACCCTTCCTTCCTTTCTTGTCTGTCTTCCTTCGATCTTCCTTCCTGCCTTCCTTCTTTTCCTTTCTTCCTTCAATCTTTTCCTTCCTTCCTTCCTCCTTCCCTTTTCCCTTTCTTCCCTGTCTTCCTTCCTTCCTTCTTCTTTTCCCTTCCTTCCTTTCTTCCCTGTCTTCTTTCAATCTTCCTTCCTTCCCTTTTCCCTTCCTTCCTTCCTTCCTTCCCTGTCTTCCTTCGATCTTCCTTCCTTCCTAGTTTTCTTCCTTTCTCCTTCCCTTTTCCCTTCCTTTCTTCCGCCTTCCTTTGATCTTCCTTCCTTCCCTTCCTTCCTTCCTTTCTTCCTTCGATCTTTTCCTTCCTTCCTCCTTCCCTTTTCCCTTCCTTTCTTCCGTCTTCCTTCGATCTTCCTTCCTTCCCTTCCTTTCTTCCTTCGATCTTTTGCTTCCTTCCTCCTTCCCTTTTCCCTTTCTTCCGTGTTCCTTCCTTTCCTTCTTCTTTTCCCTTTCTTCCTTTCCCTGTTTTCCTTCCTTCCTAGTTTTCTTCCTTCCTCCTTCCCTTTTCCCTTCCTTCCTTTCTTCCCTGTCCTTCCATCTTCTTTCCTGCCTTCCTGCCTTCCTTCCCAGAGCCCCTAACCTATTGTCTCCACCAACTTTGGGTGCTAAAAAAAGTACAATCCCCGTACAATCCTGTCTCAGAATGCCTCTGCTAGCAAGGTTCCTGGGAACTGAAGTCCACATTATCTGAAGGCCATCCCAGTAGACGCTGCTCGGGACACAACTCCCAAGATTCCTAGCCAACGGCTGAGAATTCTGGGAGAACTCAAGCTAAGCACCTCCGGACGTCACCAGGATAGGGAAAGGTGGCTTTGCCTTCATTTTCCTCCTTCCGCGTCAATTATTGATGACTACACCTTACTCTGTCTAGCCCAGGTAGTCAACATACAATCACCAACTGGGCCAAAAATTTGTGTTGCTAAATGAGGCCATTGTTAAGTGAGTTTTCTCCCAATTTTATTATTTTACCAGTAAAGAATAAAGGCAGAAGGAAGTCTTCGCTGGAAGAAAACTACTCTGGCTTTTGCTCTGGAGGAAAACATCAGAATAAAACACACCGGGAAGCATTTCACTGCAAGGGGCTTTCTGCTTTTGCTCCAGAATGAGAGCCACAGCACATGGGCTTTGTAATACCACTTTACAAGACCTTGGTAAGGCCACACTTGGAACACTGCATCCAGTTTTGGTCACCACAATGTAAAAAAGATGCTGAGACTCTAGAAAGAGGGCAGAGAAGAGCAACAAAGATGGTCAGGGGACTGGAGGCTAAAACATATAAGGAACGGCTGCTGGAATTGGGGATGTCCAGTTTAACGAAGAGAAGGACGAGGGGGGACATGATAGCAGTCTTCCAGTATCTCAGGGGCTGCCCCAAAGAAGAGGAAGTCAACCTCTTCACCAAAGCGCCTGAAGGCCGGACAAGAAGCAACGGGTGGAAACTAAGCAAGGAGAGAAGCAACCTAGAACTAAGGAGAAACAATTAACCAATGGAACCACCTGCCTCCAGAAGTGGTGAATACTCCAACACTGGAAGTTATTAAGAAGAGACTGGACAGCCTTTTGTCCAAAATGGTATAGGGCAGGGGTATGCAATCTTGGCTCTTTTATGACTCGTGGACTCCCAGAATTCCTGAGCCAGCATGGCTCAGCTTGGAAACTTCTCCCTTTCCCCTCAGCGTGGCTGGCTCAGGAATTCTGGGAGTTGAAGTCCAGGAGTCATAAAAGAGCCAAGTTTCCCCACCCCTGCCCTATATTAGGGGTCCTCAACCTTGTCAACTTTAAAACTCATGGACTTGAACTCCCAGAATTCCTGAGCCAGCATGGCTCAGCTTGGAAGCCTCTCCCTCTCCCCTCAGCATGGCTGGCTCAGGAATTCTGGGAGTTGAAGTCCACCAGTCATAAAAGAGCCAAGGTGGCCTACCTCTGCCCTAGGCCTAGGCCGCTTTCTGACTCGTGGACTTCAACTCCCAGAATTCCTGAGCCAGCATGGCTCAGCTTGGAAACCTCTTCCTTTCCCCTCAGCATGGTTGGCTCAGGAATTCTGGGAGTCATAAAAGAGCCAAGGTTGCCTATCCCGGGTATAGGGTTTCCTCCGTGAGCAGGGGGTTGGACTAGATGACCTCCAAGATCCCTTCCAACTTTTTATTTTTATTATTGTTATTGTTATTATTATTATTGTTATTATTATTATTATTATTATTATTGATTACTAATTACTACTATTATACTGAAAACATGGCTTTTGTGGTATTGCTGCACTGGCTAGCTCTGCTTTTGCTCCGGAGGAAAATCCAGAGCAAAAGGCCGGGAGAGAAGCAGAAAGAGGCGTGAAAAGAATTGCACTTTCCAATAAGGGCTCAGCACGGGCCCGTGTTTCCCTTCCAGATTGTTGCACTTTTTTATTTCTTTTCTGCTTCTAAGACAGTGGGAAGGAAAAGACGGGAGGGGGGCGGAAGAGGCAACCCCAACCCAACCACCTCTCAGCAAAACAAGCATGTTGAGGAAGTGCGAGAAAAAACCACTCGGAAACACACAAACACACACACAGAGCAAATCAACCCGGTGTTGCGCAACGCGCGAAGAAACCCGAAGCGTGCAGCTTTTTGCAAAAGGAGGCTTTGGTTTCCAAGCAGTGAAAGCCCTTTTAAACACACACACACACACACACACACACACACAAATCCCAAGCCGCGAGCAGCAGGCAGGATGTGGCCAAAACATACCGGGTATCCTCGAGCATCACAACGACACAAACACACACACACACACACAAACGCGAATTCAAGCGCAACGGGTCCTGGGGGAGTTGCAAACGACAGAGGGATTCTCTACGAGAAAGTGGCTTCTCCCCGCTCCTCTTTTGCACCCCGAGGGGGGAAAAGACAGCCCCCCACCCACCCCCCCCACACACACACACGCTATACTTTGGCGAGGCTTTGGCGGTGCAGTTCCCGGTTGCAACCCGGGCTGGCGCGCGCGCTTGGCTTGCAAACTTGAGAGCGCGGCGCGAAGAAGGGAGCCCCCTCCCCCCCGAGCCGGGTTGGGGTGCCGGGGGAGGCTCGGCGACGGGGGAGGAAGGGGAGGAAGAGGAGGAGAAAGAGGAAGCAAAAGAACCTGGAGGAAGAGGGGGAGAAGGAAGAGAGAGCAAAAGGACCACAAGGAATGAAGAGGTCGCAGAAGAACCAGGAGGAGGAAGAATCAGAAGTAGTAGAAGGGCCAGGGGGAGAGGAGGAAGAGGAAGCAAAAGGACTGGGGGGGGAGGGGAGGAGGAATTAGAGGTAGTAGATAGAAGGACCAGGAGGAGGAGGAGGAGGAGGAAGGAGAAGGACTAGGAGGAAGAGGAATTAAGAGGTAGTAAGTGGAAGGACCAGGAGAAGGACCACGGTTAAGAGGAGGAGGAATTAAGAGGTAGTAAGGAGAAGGGCGAGGAGGAAGAGGAATTAGAGGTAGTAGAAGGACCAGGAGGAGGAAGAGGAAGGCGAGGTAGCAGCAGGAGGAGGAAGACGAACCAAAGACAAGAGGAAGAGGAATTAGAGGTAGTAGAAAGACCAGGAGAAAGAGGAGAGGAGGAGGAAGAGGAAGCAAAAGGACTAGGGGTAAGAGGAGGAATTAAGAGGTAGTAAGTAGAAGGACCAGGAGGAGGAGGAGGAGGAGGAAGGCGAGGTAGCAGGAGGAAGAGGAGAAGAAAGAAGCAGGAGGAGGAGGAGGAAGAAGAAGGACCAGGGGTAAGAGGAGGAGGAATTAAGAGGTAGTAAGGAGGAGGAGGACGACGACTAGGGGGAAGAGGAGGAATTAGAGGTAGTAGAAGGACCAGGAGGAGGAGGAAGGCGAGGTAGCAGGAGGAAGAGGAGAAGAAAGAAGCAGAAGGAGGGAGGAGGAAGGAGAAGGACGGGGTAAGAGGAGGAATTAAGAGGTAGTAAGGAGGAGGAGGAGGAAGTAGAGGTAGTAGAGGTAGTAGAAGGACCAGGAGGAGGAAGGCGAGGTAGCAGGAGGAAGAGGAGAAGAGAGGAAGAGGAGAAGAAAGGAGGAGGAGGAGGAAGGCGAGGTAGCAGGAGGAAGAGGAGAAGAAAGGAGGAGGAGGAGGAAGGCGAGGTAGCAGGAGGAAAAGGAGGAGGAGGAGGAAGGCGAGGTAGCAGGAGGAAGAGGAGAAGAAAGGAGGAGGAGGAGGAGGAGGAGGGAGGAAGACGAACCAAAGGACGAGGAGGACCAAAACGCAAAAGGAGCCTCGGGCGTTGGAAGCCTCTGGCAAAGGCGTCCGGCGGGCCACCTTCCCGCTCTTGCCCCGGGCGAGAGGACCTCCTGCCCCGCCGCCCTGCCCGGCCCCGGCCCGCTCACCGCATGGCTGGAGGTGGAAGACGCGCCTGGCCGCTGCCATCGCCCCGGGCAGCGGCTCGCTCGCTCGCTCGTCCGCTCCGTCGCCGGGAGCCGAGCAGCCCGAAGTGCCGAGCCGGGCGGGGAAGGGGCCGGGAGGAGGCGGCGGCGGCGGCGGCCCGAGCGACACACCTCCTCCGGGACGGCCGCGCCGGTCCTAGCGCGCTCCTGGCCGCGCCGGAGGCTCCCCCACCCCGGGCGAGCTGCGGGCGCCGCTCCCGCCGCGCGAACCTTTTGCTGCGGGCGCCGCTTGCAGAAGCCGCGGGCGCCTCTGCGATGGCCTCGGCTGCGAGAGGGCGCGGCTGGCTTGGCGAAGCCGAAGTGGGCGGGTGAGGGGGGGGCGTATGCAAGGAGTCCTCGAGTTAGGACCGCGGGGGCAGACTCAAACCTTCCCCACTTCGGCGACTTTTCCTCCCGCGGTTAAATGAATCCTTGCATTTGGTTCAGCTGAGTCACACCGGTCGGTAAGCGAGAATCTGGCTGTCCCCGTTTGCTTGGCTTGGTCAGACGGTCGCAGAAGGGGATCGCGGGGACACACAAACACACATACACACACACATATTCCCTCCGGGACGCTGGAACCGTCATAAAGATGAGTGGGTAGCCAAGCGTCTGAATTTTGACCAGGTGGGATGGTCATTGTATGAAACATGGTCGTAAGTCGAGTTTTTTTGCTCCTGTGGCACACACACACACACACACACACACACAGAGAGAAAACACACACCTCCGGGACACTGGAACCGTCATAAGAATGAGTGGGTTGCCAAGCGTCTGAATTTTGAACAGGTGGGATGGGCATTCTTTGAAACACAGTCGTAAGTCGAGTTTTTTTTTTGCTCCTGTGGCACACACACACACACACAAACACACACCTCCAGGACACTGGAACCGTCATAAGAATGAGTCGGTTGCCAAGTTTCTGAGAATTTTGAACAGGTGGGAATGCTGCCACGGTCGTTAAGTGTGAAAAATGGTGGTAAGTCGCTTTTTTTCCCCTCCTGTGGCATTGTTAAGTTTGAATGCGGTCACTAAATGTGAACTGTCGTAAATCCGGGACGACGGTGCGCTTCAGTGGTTAAACGGCCTAGAGAGACGTCGGTATCTGAATAGAGATCTTTTTTAACGTTGAGTGTGTTTTCTAATTTCGGAGAAATGTTACTATGCCTTGCTGGCGGCTTTTAAAGAGGAGACTGGAGGACCATGGAATGGAATAAGAATAGAGCTGAAAGGGACCTTGGAGGTCTTCTAGTCCAACCCCTTAAGCACGAGAACTTACACCATCTCAGACAAGTGACTGTCTAGCCCAGCGGTTCTCAACCTGTGGGTCGCGACCCCATTTGGGGTCGAACGACCATTTCACAAGGGTTGCCAAACGCCACAGTCCGCCATTTTTTATTTTTGTCGGCCATTTTTTTTTTGGTCGGCCATATTTTTTTTGGGTCGGCCATTTTTTTCCCCCATTGCGATGCGGGCCGTCCCGATGCGCCCGCCACGCATGCGCGATGCGGGCTGGGGTCGAGCCCCGGAAAAGGTTGAGAACCACTGGTCTAGCCTCATCTTAAAAATCTCCAGTGATGGGGCGCCCAGGATGTCTGGTGGCCAGCTGTTCCACTGGTTAATTGTCCTCACTGTGAAGACGTTTCTCCTTCATTTCCAGGTTGCTTCTCTCCTTGATCAGCTTCCAACCATGGTTTCTCATCCTTCCCTCTGGTGCTTTGGAGAACAACGTGACCCCCCTCTTCTTGGTGACCCCCCCTCAAATACCGGAATGCTGCTATCGTGTCTCCTCGTAATTCTTCTTTTCTCAAGACTAGCCAGACCCAAATCCCGCAGCCGTTCTTCGTTATGTTTTGGTCTCCAGGCCTTGGATCCTCTTAGTTGCTCTTCTCTGAATTTTTTTTTTCCAAACTCTCAACATCTTTTTTGTGATAGGGTGACCCAAATTGGCTGCGGTATTCCAGGTGTGGCCTCACTAGGCTCTGGAATAGGGTTTCCAGCTCAAGCAGGGGGTTCGACTAGATGACCTCCAGGGCCCCTTCCCACCCTGTTCATTCTGTATGCTGATTGTCAATTGGGATGCAGCTGAAGTCTTTAACAGGCCCATCCAGGGGCCCAGGGCTGAGATTTCCCCAGAGGGCTGGGGGGCAATTAGTGCCACCCGTATCGATAAATTGCACACAAACACACACACACACAAACACACACAAACAAACAAAAAATCCTTCTCAACTTGGGTTTTGCACAACCAGAGTTTCCATTGCAACATGCAAACCTACTGAATGTAGGTCAAGAGTTGAAATCGAGAATCCAGGTTTCCAATATGCCTTATTTTATTTTTTTTATTTTTTTCAGGCTGTACTTATGTTGGCGAGCATCTCTCCTTCCTGGAGGTGTGTGTCAGTGAGGAACAGGAAAATGTCAAGTCTCCTTGGATTTCAACACAATCCCTGGGATTTCACACACACACACACATGTCTCCGTATTCCCCCCCCCCATTTTTTTTTCTTTTTGGCAGCCGCTTAATAGGGGTTTGCTGGCTTCTTCGGAGAGTTTGTTTTTAACCACAGATGGTCCTCGGTTTAGCGACCGTTCGTTTGCCGACCGTTCAAAATGACACAGGCCTTGAAAAAAAGCGACTTGTTCACATCCTCATACTTAACAACCGTCGCCGTAGCCCCACGGTCACGTGATTGGAATAGGGACGCTTGGCAACTGACTTGTACTTGCGACGGTTGCCCTGTCCTGACAAGCAAAACCAACGGGGGAAGCTGGATTTGATTCACAAACATGGGCGGTGAAACGTCTGCAAGAAAACCAAGTTCAGAGAGCACCAAGAACTCCCAAGAGTTCTCCTCCTCCTCCTCTTCCTCACAAACCCCACTCCCTTGTAGCACTGATGATGTTACCTAGCTGGGTCATGAAACGTCTGCAAAAAAAAACCAAGCTGAGACAGCATCAAGGGCCCCAAAAGCTGAGACAGCATCAAGAGCCCCAAAGTTGTCGTCCTCCTCCTCCCCTCTGCAAACCCCACTCCCTTGTAGCACTGATGATGTTACCTAGCTGGGTCATGAAATGTCTGCAAAAAACCCACTTAGAGAACACCCAAGCACTCCAAATTTAAAGTTCCTTGGTCAAGCTATTCCCTAATTAGGTGGTTCCCTAATCAAGGAGAAAACCACACACACACACACACACCACTAGCAGGACAAGTTATTATATACAAATAGGGCATACTCCACACATTAACACTGATGATGTTATCTAGTTGGGTAATGAAACGTCTACATGAAAACAAACTCAGAGCATCAGGGATCCCTGAGTCGTTCTCCTCTTCCTCCTCCTCCCTGCAAACCCCACTCTCTTCTATTATTGATGATGTTACCTAGCTGGGTCATGAAATGTCTACATGAAAACAAGCTCAGAGAGCATCAGGGATCCCTGAGTCGTTCTCCTCTTCCTCCTCCTCTTCCTCCTCCTCCTCCTCCCTGCAAACCCCACTCTCTTCTATTATTGATGATGTTACCTAGCTGGGTCATGAAACGTCTACATCAGGGGTTCTCAACCTTGGCAACTTTAAGACTTGTGGACTTCAATTCCTGAGGAATTCAATTCCTAAGGAATTCTGGGCAATTCCTGAGGAATTCTGGGAGTTGAAGTCCACAAGTCTTAAAGTTGCCAAGGTTGAGAACCCCTGGTCTACATGAAAACAAGCTCAGAGAACATCAGGGATCCCTGAGTCGTTCTCCTCCTCCTCCTCCTCCTCTTCCTCCTCCTCCTCCCTGCAAACAAAAATCTTCTATTATTGATGATGTTACCTAGCTGGGTCATGAAACGTCTACAAGAAAACAAACAAGCTCAGAGAGCACCCAGGGCGCAAATTCCCTAATTTGATAATTCTCTAATTAGAATCAGAAGACATAAGGATATTTATTTCTATCCTGCCTTTATTAATTGTACAAAGAACTTGAGGTGGTGAACATCTCCAGTACAACGTCCTCCTCCTATTTCTCCCTCAACAGCAACCCTGTGAGGTAGGCTGGATTGAGAGAGAGAGAGAGAGAGAGATATATGGAATGGCTCAAAGTATCCAGTCAGCTTTCATGCTGAAGCTGGTACTAGAACTCATAATCGCCTAGAGACTGGCCAAAAAAAAAAAGCCAGCTTTTTGCCTAAGGAAGAACTGATGATTGGCCCAAAGTCACCCAGCCGGCTTTCATGCCTAAGGTGAGACTAGACCTCATCATCTCCTGGTGTTTGGCCCAAAGTCACCCAACCTGCTTTCATGCCTAAGGCGGGACTAGAATTTGCCGTCTCCCAGTTTCCAGGTTGCTGCCTTCACTATCAGACCAAACTGGCCCTGGTAAACCAATTCAACTGGTTGGGTTGGCACCCATAAACTAAGCCACTAAAGTCGGAGAAAAATAATAATAATTGTTAGTTGCGAAGTCGTGTCCGACCCATCGCGACCCCACAGACCACGTTCCTCCAGGCCTTCCTGTCCTCTACCATCTTCTGGACTCCATTGAAGCTCCCGCCTCCTGCTTCAGGGACTCCATCCAGCCACCTCCTTCTCCGTCGTCCCCTTCTTCTTCTCTTGCCCTCCATCTTTCCCAGCGTCAGGCTCTTCTCCAGGGAGTCCTTCCTTCTCATGAGGTGGCCAAAGGACTTGAGTTTCAACTTCAGAATCTGGCCTTCTCAAGAGCAGTCGGGGTTGATCTCCTCCAGGACTGACCGGTTGGATCGCCTTGCAGTCCAGGGGACTCGCAGGAGTCTTCTCCAGCACCAGAGTTCAAAGGCCTCCATTCTTTTGCGCTCAGCCTTTCTTACGGTCCAACTTTCACATTCATACATTGCAACTGGGAAAACCATGGCCTTGACTATACGGACTTTTGTTGGCAGGGTGACGTCTCTGCATTTTAGTAATGCTGTCTAGATTTGCCACAGCTTTCCTCCCCAGGAAATATTATTATTATAAATATTATTTAATAATAATAATAGAAGGTACCTTGGAGGTCATCTAGTCCAACCCCCCTGATATATATATATATATATATATATATATATATATATATATATATATATATATATATATATATATATATATATATATATATATATATATATATATATATATACATACATACATATATGTAGAAAGTTTTTCAGACAGAGCAGTCTGATTGATTGCACCTTGGCATTTTGACTGCTATACTGCAGTTCTACTTTTTTATCTGAATATATATATGCCCACATTTCGGCATCACTCCGCGAGCTGCATTGGCTGCCAATTGGTCTCCGAACCCAATTCAAAGTGTTGGTTATGACCTATAAAGCCCTACATGGCATCGGACCAGGTTACTTACGGGACCGTCTGCTGCCCCATGAATCCCAGTGGCCGGTTAGGGCCCACAGAGTTGGCCTTCTCCAGGTCCCGTCAGCCACACAGTGTCGCCTGGTGGGGCCTAGGGGAAGAGCCTTCTCTGTTGCGGCCCCGGCCCTCTGGAACCAACTTCCCCCGGAGATCCGTGCGCCCCCACCCTCTCCGCATTTCGTAAATTACTTAAAACACACCTCTGCCGGCAGACCTGGGGCAGTTAACATCTTGCCCCAAGCCAGTGTATGTCTGTGTGTATGTTGAATGATTGTTTTTTTTTTAATTAAGGGGTTTTATATACATGTATTTTTAAATGTTGATTTCTATTATGTTGTGAGCCGCCCTAAGTTCTCCGGAATAGGGCGGCATAGAAGTCAAATAAATAATAATAATAATACATATGTTTTGTGAGGTTTTCGCAGGTGTTTGTATGTAGGTCTTTGGTTCTTCGGGTTTTCTCCCGTGTAAAATTGGAAGTGTCTTGGTGACGTTTCGACGAAGTCCCATTCGTCATCTTCAGGCTAGTGCTTTTGGCTTCGTGCTTCTAGGAGCACGAAGCCAAAAAGCACACGTATTTGTGCTTCTAGGAGCACGTATACGTGTGTGTGTGTGTGTGTGTGTGTGTGTATGTATGTATGTATATATATATGTATGTATGTGTATATACATACATACATACATACATACATACATACAAAGAAATAAGGGATTTCTGAGATAGCTATTTCGAGTTATTTAACTCTCTTCAGTCAGAACTCACCCTTTCTGGGATTCGAACCTGGGCAGTCTGCATGCTAGGCAGAAGCTTTAGTCTCAAGCCACAGGCTCTCTCCTGCTTTGTTAATATTCAGGGAGTGAATATGTGTGTCAAGTGGTTATTTTTTAGATTGCACCCTGTAAACCCAAATATGGGAGGAAGAAATCATTCTTTCCTTTGCTTGTTTCAGCTCAACCCAGAGCCATCTGCAAGCACAAATATATATATGTTTTTAAAATTGTTAACAAAGAAATAAGGGATTTCTGAGATAGCTATTTCGAGTTATTTAACTCTCTTCAGTCAGAACTCACCCTTTCTGGGATTCGAACCTGGGCAGTCTGCATGCTAGGCAGAAGCTTTAGTCTCAAGCCACAGGCTCTCTCCTGCTTTGTTAATATTCAGGGAGTGAATATGTGTGTCAAGTGGTTATTTTTTAGATTGCACCCTGTAAACCCAAATATGGGAGGAAGAAATCATTCTTTCCTTTGCTTGTTTCAGCTCAACCCAGAGCCATCTGCAAGCACAAATATATATATGTTTTTAAAATTGTTAACAAAGAAATAAGGGATTTCTGAGATAGCTATTTCGAGTTATTTAACTCTCTTCAGTCAGAACTCACCCTTTCTGGGATTCGAACCTGGGCAGTCTGCATGCTAGGCAGAAGCTTTAGTCTCAAGCCACAGGCTCTCTCCTGCTTTGTTAATATTCAGGGAGTGAATATGTGTGTCAAGTGGTTATTTTTTAGATTGCACCCTGTAAACCCAAATATGGGAGGAAGAAATCATTCTTTCCTTTGCTTGTTTCAGCTCAACCCAGAGCCATCTGCAAGCACAAATATATATATGTTTTTAAAATTGTTAACAAAGAAATAAGGGATTTCTGAGATAGCTATTTCGAGTTATTTAACTCTCTTCAGTCAGAACTCACCCTTTCTGGGATTCGAACCTGGGCAGTCTGCATGCTAGGCAGAAGCTTTAGTCTCAAGCCACAGGCTCTCTCCTGCTTTGTTAATATTCAGGGAGTGAATATGTGTGTCAAGTGGTTATTTTTTAGATTGCACCCTGTAAACCCAAATATGGGAGGAAGAAATCATTCTTTCCTTTGCTTGTTTCAGCTCAACCCAGAGCCATCTGCAAGCACAAATATATATATGTTTTTAAAATTGTTAACAAAGAAATAAGGGATTTCTGAGATAGCTATTTCGAGTTATTTAACTCTCTTCAGTCAGAACTCACCCTTTCTGGGTGAGCAGGAGAGAGCCTGTGGCTTGAGACTAAAGCTTCTGCCTAGCATGCAGACTGCCCAGGTTCGAATCCCAGAAAGGGTGAGTTCTGACTGAAGAGAGTTAAATAACTCGAAATAGCTATCTCAGAAATCCCTTATTTCTTTGTTAACAATTTTAAAAACATATATATATTTGTGCTTGCAGATGGCTCTGGGTTGAGCTGAAACAAGCAAAGGAAAGAATGATTTCTTCCTCCCATATTTGGGTTTACAGGGTGCAATCTAAAAAATAACCACTTGACACACACACACACACACACACATATATATATATATATATATATATATATATATATATATATATATATATATATATATATATATATATATATATATATATATATATATATATATATATATATATATATATATATATATATATATATATATATATATATATATATATATATATATATATATATATATATATATATATACATACATACATACATATATATGTAGGTCTTTGGTTCTTCGGGTTTTCTCCCACGTAGAATTTGAAGTATCTTGGCAACGTTTCGACGAAGTCACATTCGTCATCTTCAGGCTGGTGCTTTCGGCAGCTAGAAGCATGAAGCCGAAAGCACCAGCCTGAAGATGACGAATGGGACTTCGTCGAAACGTCGCCAAGACACTTCAAATTCTACGTGGGAGAAAACCCGAAGAACCAAAGACCTACATACAAACACCCGCAAAAACGCCCTCACAGCATGAACAAACGAGATGATACCTCCCGCCTACCAGCCATTTGGAAACCCGCCCTTATTGACAGACGAGTCCATAGCACGGGGAATGACACCAGACCTACACTCACAAAAACCACACAGGATGTCACCACCACACATCCATGCAAAAAGCAAACCCAAACCCACACTGATGAGGAGGCACGACCACAAACCAGAAGCCAGACCACAGCTGCATCATTAGCCACCTTAAACCCCTCCAATCCATACACGAAGCAAACTGACACCCACCATGAAGATGAGGCACGACCACGAACGCAAAGCCAAACAGCTATACAGTTCACCATCTCTAATCCCCTTGTAACACTGACTAACCTGAGCACAACAAAGCCCCCACCCAAACAGAACACTCCCCCATCCAATCAGAGCACAGCCAAGCCCCTAACCAATCAGAACACACCTCCACCCAATCAGAACACAGCTGAGCTCCCAGCCAATCAGTTCAAACCCCCACTGGCAGTGAAAAGGAAGAAACAGCTAAAATCTCACATTGCTCCTAGAAGCAGAAGCAGAAAGCACCACCCTGAAGATGACGAATGAGACTTCGTCGAAACGTCGCCAAGACACTTCAAATTCTACGTGGGAGAAAACCCGAAGAACCAAAGACCTACATACAAACACCCGCGAAAACCTCAGAAAACACACACACACACCACCTGCATGTTCGCAATGGAAACGTAGGCACAGTCAGAGAATCCCATTTAGATGAGGGCAAAGGGGCTATTCTTGGTAAAAGCGACCAGCCAGATGCTTTTTACAAAACTAGATGCCAACTTTCCAAAGCCAGACCTGGAGATGGTGCTTGGCAGTGTTCAGAATGTATTAGTCTTGGCCCTGGGCGAAGCCAGCCGCTTTGGCTTGTAAAACGTGCCCAATTGCTGTTTGTGTTCTCTGGACGCATCCAGCGTTGGCTTAACTGCCGCTGCGTGTTTAAAACAGACCCCGATTTAGGGTAACCTGGGTCTCTGGATGGAATAAAATGAGTGGTGGGCTGGGGCGGGAGGAAAAAATGGCATTTACCAAATTCTATCTGAGGCACCGTACACAGCAATGTTTCTCAAACTTGGGGACTTTAAGGTGGGTGGAATTCAGCTGGCAGAATTCCCCAGGGAAGGATGGAAGGAAGGGAACGGACGGAGGAAGGAGGGAAGGAAAGGAGGGAGGATGGAAGGAATGGAGGGAGAGAGGGAGAGAGGGGGGAAGGAAGGGAGGAAGGAAGGAAAGAAAGGAGGGAAGGAAGGGAGGGGGCAGGGAGGATGGAAGGAAGGGAGGGAGGGAGAGGGGGAAGGAAAGGGAGGGAGGGAGGGAGGATGGAAGGGAAGAAGGAAGGAAAGAAAGGAGGGAAGGAAGGGAGGGGGCAGGGAGGATGGAAGGAAGGGAGGGAGGGAGAGGGGGAAGGAAAGGGAGGGAGGATGGAAGGGAGGAAGGAAGGAAAGGAGGGGAGGGGAGGGAGGAAGGAGGGAAGGGAGGGAGGGGGGAAGGGAAGGAAGGATGGAAGGAAGGGAAGGGACGGAGGAAGGAGGGAAGGAAAGGAGGGAGGATGGAAGGAATGGAGGGAGAGAGAAAAGGACAGAAGGAAGGAAAGACGAGATGGGAGGATGAGAAAAAGAGGAAGGAAGATAAATGAATTTTTTCTTGGTTTACATGTACAAATATATATCGAAGAATAAAAAATGTTATTAAAAAAATTAAAAAAAGATGAAGACGGGGATATCTGATGAGAGATGGAAGGGAAGGAAAGCGAAAAGGAGAAGAAAGCAAAAAGGGAAGAAAAAGAAAGAAAGAAAAAAAGAAATTTCAGAGAGTGTTTGCTTCGTTCTCAAATATTACCCCTCCTTGGCTTGCAAGGAGAGATGCTTGGCGCTGAGCTCGCAGGCCTCCCAAAACAGACCGTTGCACAAGAAAGTACACAAAAGGCCATTCGTTACCTGAACTCGAAACCGGAGGGGAAGAATAGCCAAGTTCCCCCCCCCCCGTCTGAAAGCTGCAGGGTAAACAGGCCGGAGGAAACTGGATCCCCATTCCCAGGGAATTAAATGAGAACGAGACCAGGACGGGGACATCCAGGCTGGCACGGCGGCCCCTTGGGCAGCTCTCTGCCAGCTGGGCTCCGAAGGCCAGGCGCCATGGTCTTTGGTCTGGCCTTGGCTCAAGGCGAGGATGATAAGGGAGGGAGGAGAAGGAGAAAAGGGAGGGAGGGAGGGAGGAAAGAAGGAAGGAGAAAGGGAGGGAGGGAGGGAGAAAAGGAGGGAGGAGGAAAGGAAGGAAGGAAGGAAGAAGAAAAGAATAAAGGAGAGGGAGGGAAGGAGGAAAGGGAAGGAAGAGAGGGAGGAGGAAAGGAGGTTAAGAAGGAAGGTAGAAGGATGGGGGAAGGGAGAGGAGCAAAGGAAGGAAGAAAAAATAAAGGAGGGGAGGGGAGAGAGGAAGAAAGGAAGGAAGGAGGGGGAGAGAGGAAGGAGAACGGGAGGGAAGAAGGAAAGGGAAGGAAGAGAGGAAGGAGGGAAGGAGGTTAAGAAGGAAGATAGAGGGATGGGGAAGGGAGGGAGGAGGAAAGGAAAGAAGAAGAAAAAGGAATAAAGGGGGAGGGAGGAAAAAAAGGAAGGAGAGGGAGAGAGGAAGGAGAAGGGGGAAGAAGGAAAGGAAGGAAGGAAGAAGAAAAAGGAAGAAAGGAGAGGGAGGGAAGGAAAGGGAAGGAGGTTAAGAAGGAAGGTAGAAGGATGGGGAAAGGGAGAGGAGCATAGGAAGGAAGAAGAAATAAAGGAGGGGAGGGAGGAAGAAAGGAAGGAGGGGGAGAGGAAGGAGAAGGGGAGGGAAGAAGGAAAGAGGAGGAGGGAGGGAGGTTAAGAAGGAAGAGAGGGATGGGGAAGGGTGGGAGGAGGAAAGGAAGAAAGAAAAAGGAATAAAGGGGGAGGGAGGAAAAAAGGAAGGAGAGGGAGAGAAAGGAGAGGGGAGGGAAGAGAGAGAGGAGGGAGGTTAAGAAGGAAAATAGGAGAGGGATGGGGAAAGGGAGGGAAAAAGGAATGGAAGAGAGGGAAAGGAAGGAGGAGGGGAGGGAAGGAGGAGGAAGAAGGAAGGTTGAAGAAGGAGGGAGAAGAGATGGGGAAGGAGGGAGGGAGGGAGGAAGAAAGGGAGGAAGGAGTGAGGAGAAGGAAAGGAATAGGAGAGGGGGAGAGGAAGAAGAGAAGGGAGGGAGGTTAAGGAAGAAAGGGGAGGGAGGAGAGGGACGTTAGAAGGAAGAAGGGAAACAGGAGAGGGAGGGAGGATAAAGGAAGGGAGGAAAGGGAAAAGAGAGAAGAGGAGAAGAGGGAGGAAGGGAAGAGAAGGAAGGAAGGAAGGGCAGAGACTTTATCTGTGCTTTGTTCAAACCACCAACACCGTTCATCTTTGGCAACTTGTCGCCCGTCCAAAAAAACACCCCATTTCACAAATCGTCAGATCCAATGACCTTGACAGGTGGTCACTGCAATTCGCACCCAAAGCCC
The DNA here is from genome assembly GCA_034064705.1 of Bothrops alternatus. NCBI lineage: Eukaryota > Metazoa > Chordata > Lepidosauria > Squamata > Viperidae > Bothrops > Bothrops alternatus. The sequence goes on from JARGCV010000847.1 coordinate 210,609, forward strand.
CTGCCCCATTAGCACCCCCCAAATCCCACCCACCCCTCTTTCCAGGAGGGGCAAAGCTGATTTGCGACCAGCCACCCACCCACCCAAAAGGCAGAACTGGGCCGCGTGGGATAGCCCCCCCCCGGGCAGAAAATTGGCAGCAGTTTTGTCCTCTTCCAGTCCTCTTTCCCTTCCTTCCTTCCTTCCTTCCTTCCTTCCTTCCTTCCTTCCTTCCTTCCTTCCTTCCTTCCTTCCTTCTCTCCTGCTTTCCGAAGCCGAAGTGCTGGTGTGGACAGCTCCTGATCCTTGCACAATCGAGGGGTGTGTGCAGCCTTCCAAGAGAGAAGACGTGTGCAGAGAAACATTTAAAACACCCAAGCAGTGAGCGAGACACTACTATAAGCTCTTCCAGGGCTGAGTTTGGCGAGGAAAAATAACAAATAAATAAAAATACCAGAGCTGATTGCACTGGGCAGTAATTGGTCAAAGGAAATTTAAGCATTCGACAGCATTTTTTTTTCCAACAAACCCGTTTTGTGAAAAGGTGGGTGCTTTCATGAGCCGCAATGCGGCTCATGAAAGCACCCACCTTTTCATAAAACGGGTTTGTTGGGAAAAAAAATGCTGTCGCATTCCTGACCGTTCGTTCAGTGACTGCTTGAAGTTACAAGGGCCCTGAAAAATAGAGGGCTCCCCATCGGTCCTCACACTTACAACCGGTCGCAGTATCCCCGCCGTCGGGCAATCCAAATTGGCGGGCTTGGCCACCCGGCGAAGGAGGAAAAGCAGGAAGCAGCTTTTGACTTTCGAACCCGCCACAAAACCCCGACACCCCCAAGTTTAAAGGCAGGGTTTGCAAGTCACCGCACCCGCCACCAAAATGTCGTTGCGCGGCCAAAACACAACAAAAAGTTTGGTGAACTGGGCGACGGACTCCTATTGGTGACGATTGAAGCGTCCCGGGCTGACATGATCCATTTTGGGGATCTTCTGACAAGCAAAGCCAGATTTACTGAACGACTTAACATCTGTACACCTTACTGGAGGCTTTGAAGAAGAGATTGGACAGGCGTTTGTCTGAAATGGTACAGGGTTTCCTGCCTGAGCGGGAGGGGGGGTTGGACTAGATGACCTCGGAGGTCCCTCCCCGTTCTGTTCTGATTGATTTTTGCAACGGGACAGAAAAAGGAAAAGCTTTGAAGGTGCAGCATTTATAGTTTGGAGATCAAACGGATGCGCAATTGAATTTAAGTAGTATAGCCGGTCCAAAAAAAAAAATTGAATTTGTGAGTCTTCGTGCTGGCTGTCCCTTACTCATCTCTCATTTGATCTTCTTGAAAAGAGCATTTATTTTATTTTATTTTATTTTTGGTCCTCCAAGCGAAAGGCAACCTGAATAATTTTTCCAGCCTACCAACCGCCCAGGATATTTCTGCACAGCCAGCAGAATAATTGCATTTTGCCACTTGCCGCCGAGATCCCTTCGGCTAATCCGTTACGGGAATGTCTGCCACTCATGTGAGTGGATGCAAAGGGTCAGCGGTTTGGTGGCAAGAGAGGCGGGGGTGGAGGGGTCAAATTCATCCCAGAACAGGTCTCCGACTTGGAGGGAATTTCAAGGCCCCCCTGGAGAGGGGTTTGTGAGTCTGTTTCAGGATGTCTGTTTAGGTTTCCTGCCAGTTATCACTAGAGCAGGGGTGGGCAACCTTGGCTCTTTTATGACTCAAGAACTTCAACTCCCAGAATTCCTCAGCCAGCCATGCTGAGGGGAAAGGGAGAGGTTTCCATGCTGAGCCAGGCTGGCTCAGGAATTCTGGGAGTTGAAGTCCACGAGTCATAAAGCGGCCTAGGCCTAGGCCAGAGGTAGGCAACCTTGGCTCTTTTATGACTCGTGGACTTCAACTCCCAGAATTCCTGAGCCAGCCATGCTGATGGGAAAGGGAGAGGTTTCCAAGCTGAGCCAGGCTGGCTCAGGAATTCTGGGAGTTGAAGTCCACGAGCATAAAGCGGCCTAGGCCAGGGGTGGGCAACCTTGGCTCTTTTATGACTCGTGGACTTCAACTCCCAGAATTCCTGAGCCAGCATGGCTCAGCTTGGAAACCTCTCCCTTTCCCCTCAGCATGGCTGGCTCAGGAATTCTGGGAGTTGAAGTCCACCAGTCATAAAAGAGCCAAGGTTGCCTACCCCTGCACTAAAGGAAGCAAAATATCTAAAGATGGGAAGCAACTGAAAATCCAGGGTTTCTCAATCTTGGCTACTTGAAGATGGGTGGACTTCAACTCCCAGAATTCCACAGCCACCCTCCCTTCTAGCACTAATGACGTGACCTAGTTGGGTGATGAAACGTCTGCAAGAAAACCACCAAGCTCAGACAGCAGCAAAGACCCCAGTCGTCCTCCTCCTCCTCTCCTCCACAACCCCCACACCCTTCTAGCACTGATGATGTTACCTAGTTGGGTCATGAAATGTCTGCAAGAAAGACACGAAGCTCAGAAAGCACCAAGGACCCCATAGTCCTCCTCCTCCTCCTCCTCTTCACAAACCCCACGCCCTTCTAGCACTGATGATGTTACCTAGTTGGGTCATGAAACGCCTGCAAGAAAGCCACCCAGCTCAGAGAAACAAGGACCCCACAGTCCTCCTCCTCCTCCTCCTCTTCACAAACCCCACGCCCTTCTAGCACTGATGATGTTACCTAGTTGGGTCATGAAACGCCTGCAAGAAAGCCACCAAGCTCAGAGAGTACTAAGAACCCCTTACAATAATCCTGCCAGTAATTGTAAGCTTCACGTCTCAGTAAAAGCTACAGGCCGTAAACATGCAATAACTTCCTATCGCCAGAAGAATGCAATTTTGGAGCTGGGTGCAAACAAGGATGTTGATTTGATTGCACGGCTGCAATCTTGACTGAAAAGGCTCGTGTTTGCATTCACAAGACCTTCAGGTGCCTGAAGGATGAGGTTAGCTGAGGAACTTAATAATTTCGCTCCGCGTTTTAAGGTCCCACTTCACTTTTTTTTTAGCATTTAGTTTTCCTCTGCAGTGAAACGAATACATTTTGTCCTTCCCTTTATCGTATCCTAAAAACAAAACAAAAAAAAATGCTGCATATTTCTGAAGTTTGAAGCCAGGAACTCTACACATGAAACCGAAAGCAGCAGCTGATGTTTATGTAAGCGTCTGGGTTAGAGATTTGCATTTCAGGAGCAAAACCTTGCAATGAGAGTTGATCCACCTCCAAGGGCTTAATCCTCACATATGTTCATTCCAGGATACTGAAAAAGCTGGTTTGGACAGATGCTGGAAAAACACAGATCCGTGTGAAGAAATTGTGCAAGAATTTGGTAAAGACAGCTGCAAGGCTAGCCAGCCAGAAAAAGGGAAGCGGAAGAGGAAGCAGCAAGTTTAGGGCAGCATTTGCAACTGGTTGAACCCGTAACCAAACACCACACACGGACATACAAATTGTTGTGTTAAATTAAATTAAATTAATTTAAATTTAATTAAAATAATTAAACTATGAAGGGAAAAATTAACCACCAGGTCACTGATTTGCTAAAAGTTTGAATGTTTACAGATAACTTAAGATTTGAATTTAAGATATTGTTATGAGTTGAGACACAGGTTAAGTAAAACTTAGAAGTATAAATACTAATAATTAAATTGTATATTGGTTTGTGGTACAAATGCTGATGGTTGGGGTTTTTTTGTCTTTTGTTTCTCTTTCTCTGGAAAGGAAGGAAGTAGAAAGGAGAAAAGAAAAAAAATATTAGCCCTGAATATGAGACTGAGAAATTGGGATCATTTAAAATTCGGAAATGATAAAAGATTAAAGGTTAAATTTAAAGATCAATGGGAAATTAAAGTTAAGAAAAACTTATTAGGTTATTGTCTAAAAGATGAAATGTCAAATTAATTAAGATATGTATAGACTGAAGATTATTGATGAATACTAGAAAGGTATTTTTTGTTTCATTGATAGAATAAGAACTGAATTGATCTGAATATGACAGTAGATTTTATGGGGGAAAGAGAGGGAATTAGTTGTTAGAATACTTTGAGATTTGTACTGATGATATTCAAATGTAATAGAATTAATGTGCTCAACCGACACACTACTTTTCAAATATGTAAATGTAATATTGGAAAATTAATAAAAAAACTTGGGGGGGAAAAACACACCACACATGGACATAGAAATTGTTGTGTTGTAGAAGCACACCAAAAGTCTTGTGGCGTGGCTGGCTATAACACACGTCGTCCTTGACTTAACAATAGTTCATTTAGTGACAACGGCAACGAAAAAGGGACTTATGACCGTTTTTCACCCTTGCAACCGATGTGGCGCCCCGGAAGTCATATGGTTAAAATTTGGACACTTGGCCATGGCTTCATACTTATGACGGTCACAGCATCCCCGGAGTCACGACCGTCCGACCAGCAAAGTCGATGTTAACAGCCGGGGCAAGGAAGGGGCCGATTCGCTTAGCAAATGTCTCACTTAACGACAAAAATGTTGTGGTCTCCTTGTAAACTCAGTCAGAATAATAACAACAAACAGGTTTACAGGTTTTTCTGCCTGTTTAGGTTCCACCTTCTGGGTTGGTTTTTATTTATTTTTTGTTAATTGCCACAATCCCCAGAAAATATTCCACTTGATCCGTAATGGTATGTGGCTGTGACCTTAGGAAAAGATGAGCAAAGGCAACTGACTAGATCATGGTCAGATAAGAGGCGGCTGAGCAGGAATGAGGATGTGGTAAACCGTCCGTCCCCTAGGGCTCTAAGCACTGACGGAGGAAAAATGTATAGATATTTTTCCGGATCACGACCACGATTGAGCCCACAATTTACGTTGCTAAGTGAGGCATTTCTTCAGCGGGTTTTGCCCTATTTTACGACCTTCAGCGGGTTTTGCCCTATTTTACGACATGGTTACTCACATGTTTCAGTTAGTAACATGCTTGAGAGGTGAACCTGGCTTCCCCCCCCCTCCCCGACTTTGCTTGTCAAAAGGGTGCAAAAGGAGATCACGTGATCCCGGGACACTGCGACCGTCGTAAATGTGAGTCAGTTGCTGAGTGTCCGGATTTTGATCAGGTGATCAAGGGGATCACCGTCTCACCTGGAGTCTTCCAGAGACTCTGGACCACAACACCCAGCCAACTGCCCAACGCCAGTTGAGAGTCAGTTTGGTGTATTAGTTAAGGCATTGGCCTAAAAACCAGGATGCTGGAAGTTTTAGTCCCGCTTTAGGCATGAAAGCTGTATGGGTGACTTTGGGCCAATCACCAGGAGACGGTAAGTTCTAGTCCCGCTTTAGGCATGAAAGCTGTATGGGTGACTTTGGGCCAATCACCAGGAGACGGTGAGTTCTAGTCCCGCTTTAGGCATGAAAGCTGTATGGGTGACTTTGGGCCAATCACCAGGAGACGGTGAGTTCTAGTCCCGCCTTACGCATGAAAGCTGTATGGGTGACTTTGGGCCAATCACCAGGAGACGGTGAGTTCTAGTCCCGCCTTACGCATGAAAGCCAGCTAGGTGACTTAGGGCCAATCACAAGGAGACAGAAAGTTCTAGTCCCATTTTAGGATTGAAAGCCATTAAGGTGACTCTGGGCCAATGACCAGGAAACTGTGAATTCTAGTTAGTCCTGCCTTAGACATGACAGCCAGTTAGGTGACTCTGGGCCAATCACCAGGAGATTGTGAATTCTAGTCCCGCCTTAGACATGACAGCCGGCCAGGTGGCTCTAGGCCAGTCAACAGGAAACTGTGAATTCTAGTCCCGCCTTCGACCTGACAGCCGGCTAGGTGACTCTGGCCCAGTCACCAGGAGACTGTGAATTCTAGTCCTGCCTTAGACATAGGTGACTTTGGGCCAATCCTCAGGAGACGGAGAGTTCTAGTCCCACTTTAGGAATGCAAGCCGGCTGGGTGACTTTGGGCCAGTCCTCTCTCTCTCTTCGCTCAGTCCACCTCGGAGGGTCGTTATTGTGGTGTGGAAAATCAGAGGTGGAAGGAGCATGACAAACGCACGCCCCATCGAGTTACTCACCCGATAATAAAGGCCCGGCTAAAAATCTAATAAACAAAGGAAGCCCACACTGCCTAGGGATGATGGGAGCAGGACTTAGGATAGGGGAAACGGAGCCACCAACCCAAGGCCCGTTTCAGGCGCGGGAAACCTTTGCAGCAAAGCCCAGCCCACCCATGGATTATCCAATTCTTTCTGGAGGGCAAAAAAGGGGAAATAAAAAGGATCCCTTAATCCGAAGGCAAACAGGCTTTTTTCTTCGCTGCCAGCTGAAGTTTAAAGCTCTCCCTTGTCAACACACAGCCATCCTCCGCCTTCCTTGCTCTTCTGCAGTGACTCAGAGATCAGGAATGTTTGTGTGTGTCTGTGTGTGTGTGGTGTTTTTGCCAGAGGCACCCCGGCTTTAGATAAGGAGGGGAGCTATTTTTTTAAAAAAATGTTCAGATGGCAGCAAGAAATGCAAGGAATATGAAAAAAAAACGCCACCGAGGAGGCGACGCCGGCCTGCTTTCCCCGCTCGGAAAACAGAAACGCGGTGGAAGATGCCGCCGTCGCAAAAAACAACAACAGAAGATTGGTTTCTTTCTTCGTACAAGAAGCATCACAACTGCGGCTGGTCCTCGGCTTACGGCCGTCACTCCCTCCCTCCCTCCCCACATTTACGTGGCAAAGCGAGACGGGTGCTTGGCCCCGTTTTTACCACTTTCCTGGCCACAGTGGCGAAGGGACGCGGTGTGGTCGTTAAATTAGTCACACCGTTGTTAAGTGAAATCTGCCTTCCCTTCCCCCCCCCCCCCGCGTTGACTTTGCTCGTTGGGAGGTCGCAAAAACCACAGAAGCCCGGGGACACGCCAACTGTCGTAAATAGGGAGCCATCCGAATTTGGATCCCGCGATCACGGAAACGCTGCCAACGGCTGTGTGAAAAACGGTCACGCGTCCCATTTTTCCAGGGACGTCGTAACTTCGGTCACTGGATGAACAGCTGTAAACCAAGGAATACCTGTAAAGTAAGGCATGCTGCATGTAGTCTTTGATTTACGGACTGCAATTCGGCCAGGAATTTATCTTGCTAAGTGAAAAGCTTGTTAGGTGAGTTTTGCCCCGTTTTAAGACCTTTCTCGTGACAGTTGCTGTCAGAAATGGTATACAACAACCTGAGCAGGGGGTTGGACTAGAAGACCTCCAAGGTCCCTTCCAACTCATTCTATTCTATTCTATTCTGTTCTGTTCTGTTCTGTTCTGTTCTATTCTTATTCTATTCTATTCTTATTCTGTTCTGTTCTGTTCTGTTCTATTCTATTCTATTCTTATTCTATTCTATTCTTATTTTTATTCTATTCTGTTCTATTCTTATTCTGTTCTGTTCTGTTCTATTCTACTCTACTCTACTCTACTCTATTCTATCCTATTCTATTCCTTATTTCTATTCTATTCCTTATTTCTATTCTATTCTATTCTATTCTATTCTATTCTATTCTATTCTATTCTATTCTATTCTATTCCATATTCTATTCCATATTCTATTCTATTCTACTCTACTCTACTCTACTCTACTCTACTCTACTCTACTCTGTTCTGTTCTGTTGTGTTCTGTTCTGTCCTGTCCTGTCCTGTCCTGTCCTGTCCTGTCCTGTCCTGTCCTGTCCTGTCCTGTCCTGTCCTATTCTATTCTATTCTATTCTATTCTATTCTATTCTATTCTATTCTTATTCTATTCTATTCTATTCTTTTTTTATATATATAAAATTCTTTTATTAAAACAATCAACATTGAACATAAAAACATATTGTGCAGCAATCATCATGGCACCTGATATACAATACTAAGTATTAGTCATTGAAAATGTCTGAGTTAGTAAGCCTTGTTCCACCCCTCGCGTCTAGCCTCTATTCTATTCTATTCTTATTTTGTTCTGTTCTGTTCTGTTCTGTTCTGTTCTGTTCTGTTCTATTCTATTCTATTCTGCTCTGCTCTGCTCTGCTCTGCTCTGCTCTGCCCTGCCCTGCCCTGCCCTGCCCTGTCCTGTCCTGTCCTGTCCTATTCTATTCTATTCTATTCTATTCTATTCTATTCTATTCTATTCTATTCTATTCTATTCTATTCTATTCTATTCTATTCTATTCTATTCTATTCTATTTTCTATTCTTATTCTATTCTGTTCTGTTCTGTTCTATTCTTATTCTGTTCTATTCTATTCTATTCTATTCTATTCTATTCTATTCTATTCTACTCTACTCTACTCTACTCTACTCTACTCTACTCTATATCCTACCCTACCCTATCCTATCCTATCCTATCCTATCCTATCCTATTCCTTATTTCTATTCTATTCCTTATTTCTATTCCTTATTTCTATTCCTTATTTCTATTCTATTCTATTCTATTCTATTCTATTCTATTCTATTCTATTCTATTCTATTCTATTCTATTCTATTCTATTCTATTCCATATTCTATTCCATATTCTATTCCATATTCTATTCTACTCTACTCTACTCTACTCTACTCTACTCTACTCTACTCTACTCTACTCTATTCTATTCCATATTCTATTCTACTCTACTCTACTCTACTCTACTCTACTCTACTCTACTCTACTCTACTCTACTCTACTCTTCTCTTTTCTCTTCTCTTCTCTTCTCTTCTCTTCTCTTCTCTTCTCTTCTCTTCTCTTCTCTTCTCTTCTCTTCTCTTCTATTCTATTCTATTCTATTCTATTCTATTCTATATATGACAGTGCATTTACTCTTGGGCATCATCCAGCGTTCTTCACTCCAGCACATGAGAAAGCACGAACTGTTGGCGCACCACAGAGCATTGCTAAATCCTCATGCGTCGCTGAGCATCTCTCCTTCGTGTGCATCTCACAGCATCATTAACTGACACGCATAACAGAAGATTATTAACGCCTGTGTATCCCAAAGTCCTGCTAACTTCCTAGCATCACAGAACATTGTTAATGCTTGAGCATCACAGAGCATCATGAACTCCTGTGCACAAGAGAGCATGAATGCCTATGCATCACAGACCATTGCTAAATCTCCTGCGTCACTGAACATAGCAATAGCACTTAGACTTATATACCACTTCATAGGGCTTTACAGCACTCTCCAAGCTGTTTACAAAGTCAGCCTCTTGCCCCCAACGTACAGATCTGTACAAGCTTTGTTCAAATCTTCGGGGCTGTCAACAGAGGCTCAGGCGGTCCCTGTGGTGCCAGCTTCTAAGTGGAAACATCTGGAATGGGACTGGATTCTGGCAGCCAGAGAATTTCCATCAGAATTTTTAATGAGGGCTCCATCTGCCCGTTGCAAATCCCTTGTTTCTGAGTCTGTTTTAATTAAGACATGCAGACGTGCCGTGATATGTTCAGCAG
>JARGCV010000847.1:225000-230000 GCA_034064705.1 Bothrops alternatus
AGTTGAAGTCCACAAGTCATAACAGGGCCAAGTTGGAAGACCCTGGCTTTACATAATGGTCTCCTGAATCTATCAATCTGGACCCAACCATCATGGATGCTTTCATTTGGATTTCCAATCTGAGAAGAGGCTGGACCGCATGACCTCTAGAGACCCTTCTGGATTCTATCAATCATCAAACCCAACCTTCTTGCTTTCCAAAAAGGTCCATGAGGCTTTTTCTGCAAAAGTCCACTAGTTCAAATCCCAAGATTTTCCAGCTTGGAAACTCAAAATCCCCATTGGCACAAGGCAATGGTTCATAAAACCTTGGAATCCCGGAGTCCTACTGGACGATCCCTTAAATAGGAGCCAGCCATGTGCTGCAGCTGCCAAAAAAGCCAACACAGGGCTGGGCTGCATTGACAGAGGGATAAAATCAAGATCAGGTGAAGGGTTACTACCACTTTACAAGGCCTTGGTAAGGCCACACTTGGAATACAGCATCCAGTTTTGGTCACCACGATGCAAAAACAATGTGGAGACTCTAGAAAGAGGGCAGAGAAGAGCAACAAAGATGTTTAGGGGACTGGAAGCTAAAACATATAAGGAATGGTTGCTAGAATTCAGCATTTAATGAAAAGGAGGACTAAGGGTGATAAGATAGCAGATTCAACCTTGAAATAAGGATGCATTTTCTGACAGTGAGAACAATCAACCAATGGAACCATTTGCCTTCAGGAATTGTGGAAGTTTCATCACTGGAAGCCTTGAACTGAACTGAATAGCTTTATTGCCCTTGTGTAACTCACAACAAGATGAAGCCGCTGTCCACAGAGCACACTGCACACAAGTCAAAACCACCATTAAGAACACACATTATACACACACATCCTTCACATTTTAGTCATCCTGGCGCTGCCCCTAATATTCCACTTCGGTGATGCACTATACAATATATAGTATTTAATACGGTTACAGCTCTGGAATTAAAAACTGTTTTTCAGTCTATTTGTCTTTCTTTTTATTATCCAGATGGTAATAATTCAAAAAAAAAAGTCTTTAAGAAGAGACTGGACTGCCATCTCTCAGAAATGGTGTAGGTAGGGTTTCCTGCTCGGGCGGGGGGGTGGACTAGATGACCTACAAGATCCCTTCCAATTCTGTTATTCTATTACTTTCAACCAGCGGAACAGCTTGCCTCCAGAAGCTGTGGGTGATCCATCACTGGAAGTTCTCAGGAGAGATTGGACAACCACAGTAGTAACTATGAGAGGGACCTCGAAGTCCTAGTGGACAATCCCTTAAATAGGAGCCAGCCGTGTGCGGCAGCTGCCAAAAAAACCAACACAGTGCAACACAGGGCTAGGCTGCATTAACAGAGGAACAGGATCAAGATCACGTGAAGTATTAATACCACTTTACAAGGCCTTGGTAAGGCCACACTTGGAATCCTGCATCCAGTTTTGGTCACCACGATGCAAAAAAGATGCTGAGACTCTAGAAAGAGTGCAGAGAAGAGCAACAAAGATGATCAGGGGACTGGAGGCTAAAACATATAAGGAACGGTTGCTGGAATTGGGGATGTCTAGTTTAATGAAGTGAAGGACGAGGGGGGACAGGATAGCAGTGTTCCAATGTCTCAGGGGCTGCCCCAAAGAAGAGGGAGTCAAACTATTCTCCAAAGCGCCAGAAGGCAGGAGAAGAAGCAACATATGGAAACTAACCAAGGAGAGAAGCAACCTGGAACTAAGGAGAAACTTCCTGACAGTGAGAACAATTCACCAGTGGAACCACCTGCCTCCAGAAGCGGTGAATGCTCCAACACAGGAAGTTTTTAAGAAGAGACTGGATAGCCATTTGTCCAAAATAGTATAGGGTTTCCTGCCTGAGCAAGGGGTTGAACTAAATGACCTCCAAGGTCCCTTCCAACTTTACTATTATTATTTGTCTGAAAGGGGATAGAGTTTCATGCCTGAGCAGGGGGTTGGACTAGAAGACCTCCCAGGTCCCTTCCAATTTCATCATTCTGTTAAAACCAAGCAGCAGACTTAGTCTGCTGCAGGCCGATGCAGGCCCGGTAAGCTCCGAGATCAAAACGATGCACCCACTGAAGCAAACACGATTTAAGCTCGTCAGAATTGGAGGCCCCCAAGGCAATTCCTTGCTGAAAGAGGACCGAAACGGGGAGTGGTTCTCCATGTCAGCAGCACGCCCAAAACTGCAATTAAAAACATCAGGTCCCCATTCATTAAAATGGGCGTATGAAAAATTGAATCCATACTGATTTCGGTGCTCAACAGACTCCCAGGGTGATTGAGAACAATTCAACAGGTAGACAACACCCTGCGTTAATGCTGTTTGCAGGGGGTCCTCCACATAATAATGATGATGATGATGATGATAATAATAATAATAATAAGAAGAAGAAGAAGAAGAAGAAGAAGAAGAAGAAGAAGAAGAAGAAGAAGAAGCAGAAGAAGAAGAAGAAGAAGAAGAAGAAGAAGAAGAAGCAGAAGCAGAAGCAGAAGAAGAAGAAGAAGAAGAAGAAGAAGAAGAAGAAGAAGAAGAAGAAGAAGAAGAAGAAGAAGAAGAAGTTGGAAGGGACCTTGGAGGTCATCTAGTCCAACCCCCTGCTCAGGCAGGAAATCCTATACCATTTCGGACAAAAGGCTGTCCAGTCTCTTCTTAAAAACCTCCAGTGTTGGAGCATTCACAGCTTCTGGAGGCAGGTGGTTCCACTGATTAATTGTTCTCACTGTCAGGAAGTTTCTCCTTAGTTCCAGGTTGCTTCTCTCCTTGGTGAGTTTCCATCCGTTGCTTCTTGTCCTGCCTTCAGGCGCTTTGGAGAAGAGATTGACTCCCTCTTCTTTGGGGCAGCCCCTGAGATATTGGAAGGCTGATATCCCGTCCCCCCTCGTCCTTCTCTTCATTAAACTAGACATTCCCAATTCCAGCAACCGTTCCTTGTATGTTTTAGCCTCCAGTCCCCTGATCTTACAACAGTTCATTTGGTGACCGTTCAAAGTTACAACTGAAAAAAAGTGACGTCTGATCATTTTTCACACTTAACAACTTTTGCATCCCCCACAATCACGTGATCAAAATTCAGAGGCTTGGCAACTGGCATGTACTTAGGACGGTTGCAGTGTCCCGGGGGGGGGGGGTTTCACGGGATCCCCTTCTGTGACCTTCTGACAAGCAAAGTCTAGGTCAGGGGTAGGCAACCTTGGCTCTTTTACGACTTGTGGACTTCAACTCCCAGAATTCCTGAGCCAGCCATGCTGAGGGGAAAGGGAGAGGTTTCCAAGCTGAGCCATGCTGGCTCAGGAATTCTGGGAGTTGAAGTCCCCGAGTCATGAAGGGGCCATAGTTCCCTCATGCTGGCTCAGGAATTCTGTGAGTTGAAGTCCCCGAGTCATGAAGGGGCCATAGTTCCCTCATGCTGGCTCAGGAATTCTGGGAGTTGAAGTCCACGAGTCAGAAAGCGGCCTAGGCCTAGGCCAGAGGCAGGCAACCTTGGCCCCTTCATGACTCGTGGACTTCAACTCCCAGAATTCCTGAGCCAGCCTGGCTCAGCTTGGAAACCTCTCCCTTTCCCCTCAGCATGGCCGGCTCAGGAATTCTGGGAGTTGAAGTCCACCAGTCATAAAAGAGCCAAGGTTGCCTACCTCTGGCCTAGGCCTAGGCCGCTTTATGACTCGTGGACTTCAACTCCCAGAATTCCTGAGCCGGCATGGCTCAGCATGGAAACCTCTCCCTTTCTCCTCAGCATGGCTGGCTCAGGAATTCTGGGAGTTGAAGTCCACCAGTCATAAAAGAGCCGAGGTTGCCTACCACTGGTCTAGGGAAAAAACAGATTCAGTTAACAACTGGATTCCTCATTTATCAACCGCAGTGATTCATTTAACAACAAAGGTCACCAAACGGGGCGAAGCTCAACAACTATTTCCCTTAGCGACAGAAATTGTATGGTTGTAAGCCGAGAAATAGCTGCACCAGTCAGTGGACCTGGAGATTCTCACATTTTATTCACTGGGGTTTGCTGATAAACTAGTTTAGAAAAGAAAAAAATAATGTTTTAAAAACAATCTTTTGTCAGGGAAAGCCACTTTTAAAAAGTACGTCCATTTACATCAAAGCTCTGGGTATATCAACCTGGGAAGCGGGTGAGTTGTTTTTTTTTTTTTTTTTTGTAGAAACCAAACCAAAAAGAACAGCACAAATACCCCAAATAGTGTAACACATTTTGTGGATTGGCTGCGAATCGATTTTTCCCCCCAAGTATGAGTCCCGAGCACCGTGAAAACAATATTGCCAATTTATTTGGCTGGAGCAAAATTATAGTGGTGGCAACTGACGGATTTCTGAGAGCTGGCGAAATGCCTTTGTCTGACCGGGTGGAAATTACTTTTAAAAATGAGAATATTTCTCTGCAAAAGGGTTGCTAAGCGATAACAATTATCCATTTTGTCAGCATCTGCACAGTCAACAAACAGCCTTAGAACAACACAACGAAAAGATGCTACATTCTCCCTTAATAAACCATCTGCTTTTGTGTTCTTTTCAAGCTTCGCTCTTGCAAAAGGTTTGGGGCTTTGTTTTTTGTTGTTGGCTGTTGTTTTTTTTAAAGGATCATGCTCCAGTTATTTTGGTAGAAAGGCAGTGGGGAAAAAAAGATTTAAGGGTCTGACAGGATCCGAAAAACACGGCTTCTCCAGAAAAGATCAGACTACATAATCCATCTTCTTTTCAGCTGCCCACAGCTTATGGATATTGGAGCACAACATCTGGATAGCTACATCCCTGCTTGAAAAAAAGAACTCAGAACAGCCAGAAAACAGCCATATATATATATATATAAATATCCAGCCGTGGCAACTTGAAGATGGGTGGACTTCAAGTCCCAGAATTGCTGGCTGGGGGAATTCTGGGACTTGAAGTCCATCCATCTTTAAGTGGTCATGATTGAGAAACATTGTCTTAGAGAGGTTCATAATTATGATTTAAGGAGGGGGGGG
>JARGCV010000847.1:235000-300000 GCA_034064705.1 Bothrops alternatus
CTATCTATCTGTCTGTCTGTCTATCTATAGTATAGACAGACAGATAGATAGATAGATAGAAAGATAGATAGATAGATAGATAGATAGATAGATAGATAGATAGATAGATAGATAGATAGATAGATTGATAGGTATAGTCTATACCTATCTATCTATCTATCTATCTGTCTATGATCTCTGTCTGTCTGTCTCTCTATTTATCTGTCTGTCTGTCTATATCTATCTATCTATCTATCTATCTATCTATCTATCTATCTATCTATCTATCTATCTATCTATCTGTCTGTGATCTCTCTCTGTCTGTCTGTCTGTCTGTCTGTCTGTCTGTCTGTCTGTCTGTCTATCTATCTATCTATCTATCTATCTATCTATCTATCTATCTGTCTATACCTATCTATCTATCTATCTATCTATCTATCTTTATCTCCATCCCTCCCTCCCTCCCTCCCTCCCTCCATCTATCTTTATTGCAGTTTGGGCACTTGGTCTCTAAAAGGTTTGCCATCACTGATCTATCATCTAGCTAGCATCTCCCTGTGTCTGTCTGTCTGTCTGTCTGTCTATGTCTGTCTGTCTGTAGTTCATGCTGGCCTTTCAGCAGTCCCTCCTCCTAATTTAAAAAGATAGAAAACTGACCTCAGAAAATGACTAGCCAAAACATTCTATACAAACCTGATGCATTATTATTAGGAATATTAGAAAAAAATGTTAATAAAGAGGACACATATCTAATCATTCATGTGGTTACGGCGGCAAGGATTTTATTTGCTCAAAAATGGAAAATAATGGAAATACAGAGCGAGGAAGATCTAATAAAGAAAATTATGTTTTGCGCAGAATTAGATAGATTAACTAAAAGATTAAAAAAACCAGGAAGTTACAGAATTTTATTTGATACGGAACAAATTTTATAGATGGAGGGGAAAAAAAGATAGAGGTCACAAATGATGAGACAAAATAAAAAATAGAGATTAGAAATGTATAGTTTATATATAGATATGTAAATAATGTATAATATGGACTGAGATGTATGTCAGAGATGATTTGCCATGTTCAATGTTTTTAATCCTTTCTTTCTGCATTTAATAAAAAAACTTAAAAAAAAGAAAAGAAAAGAAAAAAAGAAAAGAAAACTGACCTCAGAAAAAGACCTAGGCATCCATCACGTCTACCCTTTGGCTGGTTGGATTTCTTCTGTTTATAATTTATTTATTTTCTCCCCAAAACAACAACCCTATCATGCTGGATGTCTTAAGTCCCTCGTTTATTCAGTCCACTGGGATCACACAAGCCATGGTTTATTCTAGTCTCCAAACCCTATTTAGGAGCTGCCTTCCAACATGCCACCAGGTTAGGAAAAGTTGGCTTACATCATTACACCTCTAAAAAGTTATTGGGGAAATTGAAGGAGAAAATTAATCCATGCCGTAAGTCACCATCAGTCACTTTTATGATCAAAGGGAACCAGTTCGGTCTAGTGGTGAAGGCACCAGAATGAAACCAGGAGATGGTGAGTTCTAGTCCCGCCTTAGGCATGAAAGCCAGCTGGGTGACTTTGGGCCAGTCACCAGGAGGCGGTGAGTTCTAGTCCCGCCTTAGGCATGAAAGCCAGCTGGGTGACTTTGGGCCAGTCACCAGGAGGCGGTGAGTTCTAGTTCCGCCTTAGGCATGAAAGCCAGTTGGGTGACTTTGGACCAATCACCAGGAGACAGTGAGTTCTAGTCCCGCCTTAGGCATGAAAGCCAGGTGGGTGACTTTGGCCCAATCACCAGGAGGCTGTGAGTTCTAGTTCCGCCTTAGGCATGAAAGCCAGTTGGGTGACTGTGGGCCACTCACCAGGAGATGGTGAATTCTAGTCCCGCCTTAGGCATGAAAGCCAGCTGAGTGACTTTAACCTACTCCTTCCCTTTCAGGCCACCTCACAGGGCTGCTGTGAGAAAAACAGGAGAAGGCAGGTGTGTTGGCTGTGTTCCCCTGCTGGAACTGTTTGCAGAAATAACAAAGGCAGGGTGCAAATAAATAAAATGAACTAATCAATAAAGAGCAGGAAAGCAAGGGCAGGTTGGAGGCTCTTACAGAACTCTTCATCCGAGGAAACGTTGGCCAAGCCAGAAAGGGAAATAAACCAGGAAGAAAAAAAAAACCAGGTTGGAAGATACGTAAAGCCTGTCGTGTTATATTGCGCTGAGCGATATTGGAAAACAGGTTTTGCAGTAAATTCATTGTGAAAGAGCTTAATTGTGTAACAGGAGCAGCATAACATTCCTTCTGCCTTACAGCAATTTTTTTTTTTTTGCTCACTCATCCAACCTGTTCTTGTTTCTATATTTCCAAGTTACGTTTCCAGGTCCGAAATATATTAACCATCCACCCCCCCCCAGCCCTTTCCTGCATGTCTTCTGAAGACAGCCTCAGGGAAGGGCCATTAAAAATAAATGCCTTTGCTTCAGACTTCCATTTTTCTGCAAATATATATCTATATCTATATCTATATATACCTATCTCTATATCTCTATCTCTATCTCTATCTCTATCTCTATCTATCTATCTATCTATCTATCTATCTATCTATCTATCTATCTATCTATCTATCTATCTATCTATCTATCTATCTATCTATCTCTCCTAGATGCAGAAGCCGAAAGCACCAGCCTGAAGATGACGAATGAGACTTCGTCGAAACGTCGCCAAGACACTTCAAATTCTACGTGGGAGAATATATATATATATATATATATATATATATATATATATATATATATATATATATATATATATATATATATATATATATATATATATATATATATATATATATATATATATATATATATATATATATATATATATATATATATATATATATATATATATATATATATATATATATATATATATATATATATATATATATATATATATATATATATATATATATATATATGTAGGTCTTTGGTTCTTCGGGTTTTCTCCCACGTAAAATTTGAAGTGTCTTGGCGACGTTTCGACGAAGTCTCATTCGTCATCTTCAGGCTGGTGCTTTCGGCTTCTGCTTCTAGGAGCAATGTGAGATTTTAGCTGTTTCTTCCTTTTAACTGCCAGTGGGGGTTTGAACTGATTGGCTGGGAGCTCGGCTGTGTTCTGATTGGGTGGAGGTGTGTTCTGATTGGTTAGGGGCTTGGATGTGCTCTGATTGGCTGGGGGAGTGTTCTGTTTGGGTGGGGGCTTTGTTGTGCTCAGGTTAGTCTGATTTACAAGGGGATTAGAGATGGTGAACTGCATAGCTGTTTGGCTTCGCGTTCGTGGTCATGCCTCATCTTCATGGTGGGTGTCAGTTTGTTTCGTGTATGGATTGGAGGGGTTTAAGGTGGCTAATGATGCAGCTGTGGTCTGGCTTCTGGTTTGTGGTCGTGCCTCCTCATCAGTGTGGGTTTGGGTTTGCTTTTTAGCTGGATGTGTGGTGGTGACATCTTGTGTGGTTTTTGTGAGTGTAGGTCTGGTGTCATTCCCCGTACTATGGACTCGTCTGTCAATAAGGGCAGGTTTCCAAATGGCTGGTAGGCGGGAGGCATCATCTCGTTTGTTCATGCTGTGAGGGCGTTTTTCTATCTCGATGGCTTCTCTGATTATTCTGTTATTAAAGCGTTCAGTTTTGGCAATAGTTCTGGTCTTTTTGAAATCAATTTTATGTCCTGTGGCTTTAAGGTGTTGGACCAGGGAAGAAGTTGGTTCTTCTTTTTTGACTGAGTTTTTGTGTTCTTCAATGCGTGCACTTATTCTTCTGTTGGTTTGTCCAATGTATGTGGTGGAGCAAGCAGTACATGGGATTTCATATACTCCTTGATTTTCTAACTCAATTTTGTCTTTAGGGTTTCTTAGGATGGTGGATATTTTTCTGTTTGTGCAGAATGCTGTCTTAATGTTATGTTTGTGCAAGATTTTGCTGATCCTGTCTGTGGTGCCTTTTATGTATGGGAGGAGGGCTTTGCCATTTTCTTGTTCTCTGTCTTGGATTTTAGTGGGAGTTTCTTTTTGGATTAAGTTGGAAATCTTATTTCTTGGGAATCCGTTGGATGTTAGTACATTAGTGAGAGTGTGTAGTTCGGTTTTTAGGTGTTGTTCGTCAGCTAGGCATTTGGTTCTGGAGATGAGTGTCTTGGCTACGGAGTTGATCTGTGCTGGGTGGTGGTGTGAGAGTGCGTGCAGATAGCGGTTTGTGTGTGTTTTATTCTGGTAGATGGTGTGTCCTAGGGAGCCATTGGATTTCTTGTAGACTAAGACATCCAGGAAGGGAAGTTGGTTATTAGCTTCTGTTTCCATGGTGAACTGTATTTTGGGGTGTAGGCTGTTGAGGTGTGTGAGGAAGTTGTCCAGTTTTTCTTTCCCATGTGGCCAGATTACGAAGGTGTCATCTACGTATCTGAGCTAGAGTTTGGGTTTGTGATCAGATTTTTCTAGGGCTTGGGTTTCAAAGTGTTCCATGTAGAGGTTTGCAATGACAGGTGAGAGGGGTGATCCCATGGGTGCTCCTTCTATTTGTTTGTATTTTTGTCCGTTATAGATGAAGTATGTGTTGGATAGACAGTGGTTGGTCAGATCTAGGATATGTTTGGGGGGGTTATATTTGTTTTGGATAGCTGTTAAGGCTTCTTTGATTGGCACTTGGGTGAAGAGGGATATGACATCGAAGCTAACAAGTAGATCGCTGGGCTGTAAGTTTTGTTTCTTTATGATCTCTATGAACTGGAATGAGTTTTTAACGTGTGAGGTGATGGATTCTGCATAGGGCTGTAGTTGTTTGGCGAGAAATTTGGCTAGGTTTTGTAGAGGTGAGCCTATGGAGCTGACTATGGGTCTAAGTGGGGTTCCTTCTTTGTGTATCTTGGGGAGACCATAGAGCTTAGGGCATCTGGATTATTTCTCTCTGGGAATGATTCTTTGCTGGATCTCTTCGCTAATGGGGGAGGCTTTTATTTTGGATCTAGTGGTTTTTTCCAGGTAGGTGGTGGGATCTGTGTTTAGGGGTTTGTATGTGGAGTCTTGGAGTAGGTTGGTTAATTTGGTTTGGTAGTCAGATGTGTTCATGACCACCGTGGCGTTGCCCTTGTCTGATGGTAGGATTATTATGCTGGTGTCTTGTTTCAGGTTAAGTAGTGCTGTCTGCTCCTCTTTGAGTAGATTGCTTTTGGGTGGCTTTCTGGTGCAGAGGATGTTGGTGATTTCGAGTCTGATTCTGTTAGCGTCGTCGGGGTTGATTTTGGTCAGGCTGGTTTCAACTCCGCATATAATGGTTTCAGTGGGGATGTGTTTGGGAGCGACTGCAAAGTTGAATCCTTTGGAAAGGACATTGGTTTCGGCTTTGGTGAGGATCCTATCTGAGATGTTATGCACTGTTTGTTTCATGTGTGGCTGTGAGGGAGGAGGGGTTTGTTTCTGGTGTTCTTGTAGTCTTCGGAGTTTGTTGGTGTGTGTGTCTGTCTTGAGGGTGGTCTGTGTTTCGGCTCTCCAGATGGCGAGTTGTTTGGATTTGTCTCAAAGTGCGGGATGGATCTTGTTGCTGAGTTTGAGGTGAAGTGCGAGGAGATCTTTGTTGATTCGGTCTAGGAGGAATCTTTTTGTGTGAAGTTCATTTCTGATTAGGGCCAATTCTGTTCTTTTCAGGATGCGTTTGGTGGCTGCAGAGTTGGAGTGGAATTTCAATTGGAAGTATGTGGGGATTAAATTTTGATCTCGGCAGTTGCGTAGGAATGTGAGGTCACATAAAATGGAAGCTCTTTGGACTTCGAGTTTTTCATAGGTCCTGGTCAGATGGTATATACAAATATATATATATATATATATATATATATATATATATATATATATATATATATATATATATATATATATATATATATATATATATATATATATATATATATATATATATATATATATATATATATATATATTTGTTTTCTGAGGTTTTCGCGGGTGTTTGTATGTAGATCTTTGGTTCTTCGGGTTTTCTCCCACGTAGAATTTGAAGTGTCTTGGCGACGTTTCGACGAAGTCTCATTCGTCATCTTCAGGCTGGTGCTTTCGGCTTCTGCTTCTAGGAGCAATGTGAGATTTTAGCTGTTTCTTCCTTTTAACTGCCAGTGGGGGTTTGAACTGATTGGCTGGGAGCTCGGCTGTGTTCTGATTGGGTGGAGGTGTGTTCTGATTGGTTAGGGGCTTGGATGTGCTCTGATTGGCTGGGGGAGTGTTCTGTTTGGGTGGGGGCTTTGTTGTGCTCAGGTTAGTCTGATTTACAAGGGGATTAGAGATGGTGAACTGCATAGCTGTTTGGCTTCGCGTTCGTGGTCGTGCCTCATCTTCATGGTGGGTGTCAGTTTGTTTCGTGTATGGATTGGAGGGGTTTAAGGTGGCTAATGATGCAGCTGTGGTCTGGCTTCTGGTTTGTGGTCGTGCCTCCTCATCAGTGTGGGTTTGGGTTTGCTTTTTGCCTGGATGTGTGGTGGTGACATCCTGTGTGGTTTTTGTGAGTGTAGGTCTATATATATTCTCCCATGTGAGAACAACAAGGAAGAGAGAGACAGGGGGGGAAACTACGCACAGGACACGTCTCCCCCCGATAACACACCTCAAAGCACCTGCAGACAGGACAAGAAGCAATGGATGGAAACTAACCAAGGAGAGATCCAGCCTTAGAACTAAGGAAAAATTTCCTGGCATTGGGGACAAATAAACAGTGGAACGACTTGCCACCAGAACTTGTGGGTGCTCTATCACCGGAGGCTTTCAAGAAAAGATTGGACAATCACTTGTCTGAAATGGTATATAGGGTCTTCTGCTTGGTGGTGGTGGTGGTGGTGGTGGTGGTGGTGGTGGTGGTGGTGGTGGTGGACTAGAAGACCTCCAAGGTCCCTTCCAAACCAAATTATTCCACGTTCCTGAATAAGTCTTCACTCTGTGTTCTCCAAAGCGCCTGAAGGCAGGACAAGAAGCAAAGGATGGAAACTCACCAAGGAGAGAAGCAACCTAGAACTAAGGAGAAATTTCTTGACCGTGAGAACAATTAACCAGTGGAACAACCTGCCTCCAGAAGCGGTGAATGCTCCAACACTGGAAGTTTTTAAGAAGAAACTGGACAGCCATTTGTCCGAAATGGTATAGGGTTTCCTGCCTGAGCAGGGGGTTGGACTAGATGACCTCCAAGGTCCCTTCCAATTTTACTATTATTATTATTATGATGATCATGCTCAACAGGTCTTTGGAGCAAGTCACGGCTTTGCTTCTGGTGCTTTGAGCACTGCGCCCAAAAAAGCTGGAGCCAAAGAGAGAAAAATATATCATTTTTCCACCCTCAACGGCTCTTGCTATCGTCTTACATAGCAGAGCCAGAAAGAGAAACGGGATATTTGAGGGTGGCAGTAAACGAAAAGAGACATTTCACTGCTCAATGGTTTATCCCCTTTTTACAGGGATGCGATATTGTGCTATTAAAGCTTCATTTTTCCTTCCCTTCATCCGCATGCTATATTTAATACGCAGCCATTTCCAGAGAAGGCACAAAACATTTCAAAAATTGCCTGCCTTTTGCAGGCGCTCCTTGACTTACACGGTCCACTTATTGACCGTTCCAAGTTACGTCGACACACAAAAAAGTGACTTGCGACTGTTTTTGTTTTTTTTTAATATAAAATTCTTTTATTAAAACAATCAACATTGAACATAAAAAAAACATATTGTGCAGCAATCATCATGGCACCTGATATACAATACTAGGTATTAGTCACTGAAAACGTCTGAATTAGTAAGCCTTTTTCCCACCCCTCGCGTCTAGCCTCAACTATACTCCTGTTACACTTTGTTTGATTGGTGTTTCTCTTATCTGGTTCCATATTAATGTGGTCAACATTAAACCAAAGATCCTATTGCTAAACAATCATCCTAGAACATAGCATACAACATTAGGTATTAATCTTTGTAAACATCTGTTTTAGTAAACGTTCTTCCCTCCTCCCTTCCCTCTTCAAGTATACTCCGAGTACCTTTTGTTTGTTTGGTGTTTCTCTTATATATGGTCTATCTGCTGTATCTAGTTTACTGCATATTGTTCGTTTGCGCTTCTGAATTGATTTCATCCCATTACTAGTGCAAACTTTTATAGTCCCTAACCAGAGATCCTGAGGTAAAAGTTTCATATCTTCACACTTACCGGCCTCTGCAGCAATCCCTGTGGTTCACGTGATCAAAATTCGTATTTGTGACGGTCGCGGTGTCCCCAGTGGGGGTCAATGCGACTCCCTTTTATGACCGCCTGACAGGCAAAAGTCAATACGGGAAGCCGGATTCACTTAACAACCGTTTGATTATAGCATAACAACTGCAGGGACTCACCTCCCACCGAAGGCAAGAAAGGCCTTAAAATAGGGCAAATCCTTCACAACCATCTCGCTTAGCGACGGAAATTTTGGGCTCAAATACGGTCGTAGGTCAAGGACCACCTGTCTTTTCTTTTCTTTAAAAAAATAAATAAAAGGAATAGCTTTGATTTCCTACCAAGCGGCTTCGGAAAGCAAACAATGTCACACGTGTTTTCCAGAATAGTTTATTAATTAAGCATCGCTCATTAAGCAGCCGCGATACCTATTAGAAGCTGGAAGCGCTGAGAGAAGAGAAATGGTTTCGTAAGCAAGGATGAAGCTCCGATGGGAAAGGCCACCTGGGAGACTTTCCCACCTCTGGCAACTGCACACCTGGAAAATTTAGAGCCTTCATCAGGCAGAACCAGTAGCTAATTTTTTTGTTGCCCAGGCCCAGAATGGACGTCCGGAAGCGGCATCCACGCAGAGAACCGGTTGTTCACCGTCCTATTTGAATCCCACCAGTGATCATATCTATCTGTCTGTCTGTCTGTCTGTCTGTCTGTCTGTCTGTCTATCTATCTATCTATCTATCTATCTATCTATCGAATCTATCTATCGTATCTATCGTATCCATCCATCCATCTATCTATCTATCTATCTATCTATCTATCTATCTATCTATCTATCTATCTATCTATCATATCTATCAAATCTATCTATCGTATCCACCCATCCATCCATCCATCCATCCATCCATCCATCCATCCATCCAGTGCTGGGATTCAGCCAGTTCGCTCTACTTCAGCAGAATCAGTAGCTATTTTTTTTGTTGCCCAGGCCCAGAATGGAATTCCGGAAGTGGGATCCACGGAGAGAACCGGTGGTTCACCTATTTGAATCCCATCACTCTATCTATCTATCTATCTATCTATCTATCTATCTATCTATCTATCTATCTATCTATCTATCTATCTATCTATCTATCTATCTATCTATCTATCTGGCCTTCTAAAGAGCAGTCAGGATTGATCTCCTCTAGGACTGACCGGTTTGATCGCCTTGCAGTCCAGGGGACTCGCAGGAGTCTTCTCCAGCACCAGAGTTCAAATCTCAATCTCTCTCTCTCTCTCTCTCTCTCTCTCTCTCTCTCTCTCTCTCTCTCTCTCTCTCTCTCTCTCTCCCCCTCCCTCCCTCCCTACCCACCCACCCACCCATCCATCCAGTGGTGGGATTCAGCCACTTTGCTCCACTTTGGCAGAACCCATTTCTAATTTTTGGTTGCCCAGGCCCAGAATGGACTTCCGGAAGTGGTATCCACATAGAGAACTGGTTCTTCACATAGCTGAATCCCACCACTGCCATCAGGTCAGGAGGGCGCCAAGTTGGAGAAGAACACGTGAAAGACATCCCAAAAGTGTTTTTTTTCAGGAGGCAACTGGACTTTCTTGTTTTTCTTTGAAGACCTTTTGCTACTCATCCAAGAAGCTTCTTCATTTCTTGTTTTCCTGACAGCTAGAACAATTAATCAGCGGAACAACCTGCCTCCAGAAGCGGTGAATGCTCCAACACTGGAAGTTTTTTGAGAAGAGACTGGACAGTCATTTGTCTGAAATGGTATAGGGTTTCCTCCCTGAGCAGGGGGTTGGACTAGATGACCTCCAAGGTCCCTTCCAACTCTGGTATTCTATTTTATTCTACATTTCTATTCTATTCTATATTTCTATTCTATTCTATTCTATTCTATTTTCCTATTCTATATTTCTATTCTATATTTCTATTTTATATTTCTATTCTGTTCTGTTCTATTTTTACTCCATGTTACGACTTTTCTCGCCACCTTCGTTAAGGGAAACATCACAGTTGTCAAATTAACAACACGGTTGTTAAGTCAATCTGGCTCGCCAGAAGGTCGCAAAAGGGGATCACGTGACACCCCCCTCCAGGACACTGCAACGGTCATAAATATGAGTCACTTGTCCAGCATCCGACTGTAAGTCAGATGACCCTGGAGAGACTGTCACGGTCATTAAGTGTGAAAAACCATCATGTCGCTTTTTTTAGTGCCGTTGTAACTTCGTATCATCACTAAATGAACACTTGGAAGTCAAGTGTTCTTTATTTATGGAGACCTCTGGAACTTCAAATACAAGAGTTAATCTCAAGCCAAAGCAACGTGAAGTGTGTCCCTTACTCATTCAGTCTAAGCAAGGAGGGAACGTTTTGCACTCTCAGAACGAGTGTGCAATGACTAACTCAGTTATATAACAACATGAAACCTTTACGCACGAATGACGGGTGTTGAAACGTCGCAATATCCAGAGCTACACGCATTTCTCCCTCTTTCCAGACTGCAAAAAAATGAAATCTGCATGTAGGCCTTGAAACCTTTGGCAAAACAGCAACTTGGCAAAATAATAATAATAATAATAATTAACAACAACAACAATAATAATTTGCCATCAGTCAATTGCAAAAGGTGGCCTTACTAGGAAGTTTCCTTCCAAAAGGTGGCCTTACTAGGAAGTTTCCTTCCATCTGCAATACCATCAAACATCCACATCTGCCTATCCCAGGTCCTCGGTAAGGACTCGATAGGTAGACAAAAATGCCAAATTCAGTCTGAACAACTGGCTGACTGCCATTGATGATGATGGTGGT
This sequence comes from Bothrops alternatus, assembly GCA_034064705.1. Classification (NCBI taxonomy): domain Eukaryota; kingdom Metazoa; phylum Chordata; class Lepidosauria; order Squamata; family Viperidae; genus Bothrops; species Bothrops alternatus. The sequence goes on from JARGCV010000847.1 coordinate 246,013, forward strand.
GGTGGTGGTGATAACAACAACAACAACAACAACAACAATAATAATAATAATAATAATAAGCACATTGAAGAAGATGGACTGGAAGCTAAAACATACAAGGAATGGTTGCTGGAATTGGGAATGTCCAGTTTAATGAAGAGAAGGACGAGGGGGGACATGATAGCAGTCTTCCAGTATCTCAGGGGCTGCCCCAAAGAAGAGGGAGTCAAGCTATTCTCCAAAGCACCTGAAGGCAGGACAAGAAGCAACGGGTGGAAACTCATCAAGGAGAGAAGCAACCTAGAACTAAGGAGAAACTTCCTGACCGTTAGAACAATTAACCAGTGGAACAGTCTGCCACCAGAAGCGGTGAATGCTCCAACATGGGAAGTTTTTAAGAAGAGACTGGACAGCCATTTGTCTGGAATGGTTTAGGGTTTCCTGCCTGAGCAGGGGGTTGGACTAGATGACCTCCAAGGTCCCTTCCAATTTTATTATTATTATTAATAATAATAATATTAAGAAGAAGCAGCACAAAGAAGGAGGAGGAGGAGGAGGAGGAGGAAGGAGAAAGAGGAGGAGGAAGCGAAGAACAACAAGTAGAAGGAGAAAGACCAGGAGGAGGAGGAAGGAAGGAAAAGAAGGAAGAAGGAAGAAGAAGCACATTATTTTCTCCCAATCTGCAAACACATAATTTGATCTAATTGAGGATAATTCGTTTGTTCCAAGCAACCACCTCACCACCCCACCTTAATGTCACTTGCAGCAGCTTGGGGGGGGATTGCATTTTAATATATATATTTGCAAGCTGCTGCAGCACCTTGAACGTTGCTTCTGTGCTTACAGATGCAGGCCTGAATTGAGGTTTAAATCAAGTAATCCTTGAACTAACCTCCTTTGGCGAACAAGCGTCTTCGGCTTGAAGGTCTTTTGGCTTCAGGCTTCACTTTTCCCATAATGCAATGCAGAAAGCATGGAGGGAAGGAAGGAAGGAAGGAAGGAAGGAAGGAGGGGGAAAAATTGGCCTCAGGCTTCATTTTTCCCATAATGCAATGCAGAAAGCATGGAGGAAGGAAGGAGAGGGGGGGGAAATGGCTCCTTCTTGAATTTTCTCCAGGACAGCTTTCTTTAATTGGCCTGTGATTGCATCTTCCAAAATGACCAGCCGGCAGGCTGGGAAGGATGAGCTTTGTAATCCAGCTTCTAAGAAGAGGCCGGCATAGGGAGAACTATTCCAGAAGAATCCTGTGATGGAGGATTTGCTTTGCGTTTTTCAAGGGCTTAGAAGTCTGCATGGTTAGTTTTTGCACCCGGCGGCAGATCAGAGGTTGCATTTTGGACATGCCCGAGAACATGCACAAGCTGCAGGCCGAAGCTGCATTGATGCATGCTTTGAATGGGCTGCCATAGCCGCTGCGAAGGAGACTGGAAGCTGCTCACTTTGAAGAAGGTGCAAAATTTAAAAAAAAGGTAATATCTTCCGCAGCGTGAGGTTTGTATCCAAATATATTGTATTCTTTGTACCGTTTCCATCTTCCCCTTAAAACTATTAACAGAATCCACAGTGGTCAGGATCAGGGTCTCCACTAGATGATTGACAGTCAGGCTGGAACTAAGTTAATCAGCTAAAATGAGCAAACTTCCTCAACCCCCCCCCCAATAAGTTACCCAGACCTAATCCACATAGCAAAGGATAAGGTCTGCAAACACAAACAATTCACTAAATTAGGTCTCCCAGAGGAACTGCATGTTCACAAGAATAAACACACACACACTCCTCAAGTGTCACCGTAGAATCAGCATGTGTAGACCTTTAAACTCCCCCTATAGCAGAGGTGGGCAACCTTGGCTCTTTTATGACTCGTGGACTTCAACTCCCAGAATTCCTGAGCCAGCATGGGGGAACTATGGCCCCTTCATGACTCGTGGACTTCAACTCCCAGAATTCCTGAGCCAGCCTGGCTCAGCTTGGAAACCTCTCCCTTTCCCCTCAGCATGGCTGGCTCAGGAATTCTGGGAGTTGAAGTCCACAAGTCATAAAAGATATATATATGTTCCCAGAACTTTCTACCATCTGCCAAAAAGGCTAACATAACAACAGAATTTGGTTCCTGCTTTTCCTCTCATACAAAGGGCTTCTGGAAAAGAAATAATAACCTGCCACTGATCTGTTGCCTCTGCCATTTTTGGACAGGTTTGGTGGCAGCTGCTGGCTTAAAGCGTGAATTTAAGGGCTGTAGGGAGAGAGAGGATATGCAGAAAAGGGATCTTTGTTGACAAGAGATTGAAAAAAAAAATCAACCTGGCAAGGTAGATGGGCAGGTGATCGGTCCAGGTGGGGAGCCGTTCCAGCATCTGGTCTTACATCCCAGTCTTGGCACTTAAAGGGAAGTGAACTTCCAAAACATTTGGAAAAAGAGAGAGAGAGAAAGAGGGAGGGAGGATGGGAGGAAGAGGGAGGAGGGTGGGAAAGAAAAAGGGAAGAAGGAAGGGAGGGAGGGAGGGAGGGAGGGTGGGTGGGAAAGAAGAAGGAAGGAAGGAGGGAGGGAGGGAGGGAGGGAAGGAGGGAGGGAGCGAAGGAGCGAAGGAGGGAGGGAGGGAAGGAAGGAAGGGAGGGAAGGAGGGAGGGAGGGAAGGAGGGAGGGAGCAAAGGAGAGAGGGAGGGAGGGAAAGAAGAAGGAAGGAAGGAAGGAAGAAGGAAGGGAGGGAAGGAGGGAGGGAGGAGGGAGGGAGGGAAAAAAGGGAAGGAAGGGAGGGAGGGAGCGAAGGAGCGGAAAAAGGGAGGGAGGGAGGAAGGAAGGAAGAAGGGACAGCCCCAATGAAAAATCCATCTTACTTCATACAAGGGACAAACAGAGACGTCCACAGGCTCACAAAAATTGATGCGAAAAAGTAGTCCATGGAAGGAAGGAGAAAGGGAGAGAGGGAAGGAAAGGAAAAGAAAAGGAAGAAAGGAAGGGAATGCAGGAGAAGAAAAAGAAAAGAGAACAAAAAAGGGAAGGGAAAGGGAGGAGGAAGGAAGGAAGGACGGAGGGAGTGAAGGAACTGGAGAGAAAGGAAGAAGAGAGAAAGAAAAAGAAAGAAAAAGAAAGAAAGAAAGAAAGAAAAAGAGAAAAAAAGAAAAAAAGAAAGAGAAAGAGAGGAGGAAGGAAGGAAGGAGGAATGGAAAGGAATGGAATGGAAAGGGAGGGAGGGAGGGAAGGAGGAAGAAAGGAAGGATAAAAGAAAAGAAACTAAAGAGGTAAAGAAGGGAAGGAGACAGAGAAACACCAGGAGGAGAAAGAGAAAGTGGAAAAGAACTGAATATAATATGAAAGGAAAGAAGGTTGTTTCCAACTCTTCAACCCACCCATTTTAAATATTTTCTTTCAAAAAGCAAAAGCCATTCTCCAAGGGATCTAATCTCCCCTGAATAAAGGAACTTTTAACCACTGAAGAGGGAGACAAAGCGAAGAGCCCTCGGAAACTGGAGGAAGGCGACAACAGAGGAACAAGCATCGCCCAGGATGAAGCTCAAAGATAAAAACAGGAAAGAAAGAAGGAAGGAAGGAGAAGGAAAAGAAAGAAAGAAGGAAGGAAGGAAGGAAGGAAGGAAAGAAAGGAAGGAAGGAAGGAAGAGAAAGAAAGGAAAACAGGGAAGGGGAAAGAAAGAGAAAAGAAAGAAAGAAAGAAAGAAAGAAAGAAAGAAAGAAAGAAAGAAAGAAAGAAAGAAAGAAAGAAAGAAAGAAAGAAAGAAAGAAAGTGGAAGGGAAGGGGAAAGAAAGGAAAGAAGGAAGAAAAGGAAGGAAGGAAGGAAGGAAGAAAGAAAGAAAGGAAGAAAGAAAGAATCAAGAAAGGAAGAGAGAAAGAAAGACAGGGAAGGGAAAAGAAAGAAAGAAAGAAAGAAAGAAAGAAAGAAAGAAAGAAAGAAAGAAAGAAAGAAAGAAAGAAAGAAAGAAAGAATCAAGAAAGAAAGGAAGGAAGGAAGGAAGGAAGGAAGGAAGGAAGGAAGAAAGGAAGGAAGAGAAAGAAAGGAAAACAGGGAAGGAAAAAGAAAGAAAGAGAGAAAAGAAAGAAAGAAAGAAAGAAAGAAAGAAAGTGGAAGGGAAGGGGAAAGAAAGGAAAGAAGGAAGAAAAGGAAGGAAGGAAGGAAGGAAGGAAGGAAGGAAGAAAGAAAGAAAGAAAGAAAGAAAGAAAGAAAGAAAGAAAGAAAGAATCAAGAAAGGAAGAGAGAAAGAAAGACAGGGAAGGGAAAAGAAAGAAAGACAGGGAAGGGAAAAGAAAGAAAGAAAGAAAGAAAGAAAGAAAGAAAGAAAGAAAGAATCAAGAAAGAAAGGAAGGAAGGAAGAGAAAGGAAGGAAGGAAGGGAAGGGATTGTTTTGACTCTGAGCCCTAAAGAAGATGCTGCGGTTGCCTGGGCAACAGGAGAATTCAGGGATCTGCACCCTCCAGAGAAGGGTACCTGGAGGAGACAGTTTCATAGGGAGCCAGATGAGGCTGCGAAGCGTTCATAAACAGCTTGAATCCCTGTCACTGGCATGATTGCTGATCAGATGCATTGGACTGCAACAACCATCATCCCCAGTCTGTGTGGTTCCAATAGACCCAGAAGGTAGCAGGTTCTGCAAAAAATAAGGTGACCAACCGTCCTCCTTTAGGGAGGACAGTCCTCCTTTTGTGAGTTCTGTCCTCCCTCGAAAAGTGTCCCCCTACACAGGGCTTTTCAACCTTTTCACCCATCATACCACTTTTAGGATAGGGCAACATCCGAGGACCACCAGTCGCCTAGCAAGGGGTCAAAAATTTGATCACCCAAAAAAAAGGAAAAAAGTGATCAAGTCCAGGTAGTCCTCGACTTACAACAGTTCTCTTAGTGACTGTTGGAAGTTACAATGGCCCTGAAAAAAGGGCCCCCCAAGGCACAGCCGAGCAAGACACCTGCCTGCCCGCCCGGCGACGCTCTTCCTCCTGTCCGAGGTTTCCACTGTTGTGAGCATTTCTGTTGAGGGTTGGCAGCGGGGGTGGGGTGGGGGTGTTTGCAGCAGGTGTTGGTCACTTCACTGTGACCGTCATAAATATGAATCAGTGGCCAAGCCTCTGAATGTAAATCACAAGACCCCGGAGAGGCTGCAACATTCCAGCTGATCGGCGCTTCTTCTGGGCTCAGCGGAAGCGCCAGGATCAGCGCCGAACTCCAGCTGGAGCCTGGCGCTGATCCTGGCGCTTCCGCTGAGCCCCGACAGTCTCGAAGAAGCGCTGATCCTGGCGCTTCCGCTGAGCCCTGACAGCCCTGCAGCTCCAGCCGTCTCTCGCTCAGGCTTGTGCGGTGCTACCACCAGTTCAGCTCATTCCCCTCCCCCGCTACCTCTTTTCTAGGATGGTCACGTACCACCTGCCAGGTGCCAATGGACCACAGGTGGTGCCTGTGCCACTGGTTGAAAAACCCTGCTCCTACATGTCCTCCTTTTCGATATTTGAAGACTAATCTGCAGGGCATTTTTTTCTTCTCATAGAACGCTCCGAACGGCGTTCGGGCACCTCTTTTTGATGGTTTTTTTTCCCCCAACTTTTGCATGAGCGGTGCTACTCCCACTATTGGCTTTCGAAAGCCAATAGGAATTACTGCTGAGCGCGCCAACACACCCGGCCGGCAAACTTTGCACATGCAAGTTGTCTGTATTATTGTTGCAATGAATAAAATGTTTCTTTTATTTACGATATTTTTTTTCTTCAATTTATTTGTGTCCTCCTTTTCGTTGTAAAAAAAGTCGGTCACCTTAGCAAAAACAGTCCCACATCGGCTGCAAACTCTTTTGGGAAAGCAGCTGGATTACAAACGTAAGCAAGGGAGGTTTGTTACGTGGAACTTTCCCATAATAGCCCTCTCCTTCTTTTCCAACCAGCCGGACTCGAACAGGAAGAACAGCAAACTCCCAGAATTCCCCTGTGCTGGCTGGAGAATGCTGGGAGCTGAAGCCTACATATCTTAAAGGCACCAAAGTTGAAATACACCACCGTGGGCTGTCGTGGCCCAAGACTGAAAGCAGAGAGTCTAAATCAAAGTAGACTTTCCTGGCTTAGGGTTGATTTCTCGCATAGGCAGGCAAAGGAAACATGGGTAGAAGAGAAGGTTTGTCGCGCAGGTCCTGGGCGCGCTCTGAGTTTGGGCGCTTTCTTGCAGAGGTTTCCATGACCCAACTGGGTAATGTCATCAGTGCTAGAAGGGAGTGTGGTTGGAGGAGAAGGAGAAGGAGAAGGAGGAGAAGGAGAAGGAGAAGGGGAAGGGGAAGGAGGAGAAGGAGGAGGAGGAGGAGGAAGAAGGAGAGGAAGAGGGAGAGGGGGGAGGAGGAGGAGGAAGAGAAGGAGAAGGAGAAGGAGAAGGAAGAAGAGGAGGAGGAGGAGGAGGAGGAGAAGGAGAAGGAGAAGGAGAAGGAGAAGGAGAAGGAGAAGGAGAAGGAGAAGGAGAAGGAGAAGGAGAAGAAGGGTCCTTGGTACTCAATGAGCTTAGTTGTTTTCTTGCAAACATTTCACTATTCAACTAGGTAACATCATCAGTGCTAGAAGGGAGTGAGGTTTGCAAAAGGGGAGGAGAGGAGGAGGAGGAGGAAGAGGAGGAGGAGGAGGAGGACTGTGGTGTCCTTGGTGCTCTCTGAGTTTGGGCGTTTTCTTGCAGAGGTTTCCATGATACAACTGGGTAATGTCATCAGTGCTAGAAGGGAGTGTGGTTGGAGGAGGAGGAGGAGGAGGAGGAGGAAGAAGAAGGAGAAGGAGAAGGAGAAGGAAAACTGTGGTGTCCTTGGTGCTCTCTGAGCTTGGTGGTTTTCTTGCAAATGTTTCATGACCCAACTAGGTAACATCATCAGTGTAAGAAGGGAGTGGGGTTTGAGGAGGAGGAGGAGGAGGAGGAGGAGGAAGAAAGAAATGTTTCATTTCCCAACTAGATAACATCATCAGTGCTAGAAGGGAGTGGGGTTTGCAGGGAGGAGGAGGAGGAGAAGGAGGAGGAGGAGGAGGAGGAGGACTGTGGGGTCCTTGGTACTCTTTGAGCTGGGTGATTTTCTTTCAGACATTTCACGACCCAACTAGGTAACATCATCAGTACCAGGAGGGAGTGGGGTGTGCAGAGACCCCACTCCCTTGTAGCACTGATAATGTTACCTAGTTGGGTCATGAAACGTCTGCAAGAAAACCACCCAGCTCGGAGAGCACCATCGTTCAACCTGAACTACAAATGTTTTCTTCTACTCATTCCATTTCTCTGCATTTTTCAACCTAATCCTATTCTCTTCCACCACCACCACCACTCCCCGTGGCTTCCGTGCGCTCATGTGCAGGGCCATTAGCCCAGACTGTCTCCACCCCAAATGGACCCTCAGTCCTTTTAACAAGCCGACCTAACAGGCCACCTTTTCGTCTCCCGTCCCCCAGGGCGAGATTATGGTTTCCATTAGCTTCTCCTAAAACTGGGCCCTCTTTGGGAGGGATCTGCGTCTCTTCCTAATTTAATTTGTCTTCGCAATACATGAAACAAAATCCAGGCTGTGGATATAAACAGCAGCGGCAACAGCCGGAAAGTTAGACAGTCCGATGCCATGAAAAGTTCTAGATTAAGCCAGAAGTGGATCAAGAGACTTCCAGCATCAACGGGAGCAGCTGCAAACTTTTCCAGAGCTGGGGGGGGAAAAGAGAATAAGCAGGACGATAAATCCATGTTTGTTATTACCATCATTATTCCTGCTGTTATTATTCAGCAAATGAAAGAGACAGCAGTAAACAACATAGAGAGCAAATTAAAACTTGCGTGCAGGGAACATCATTAAAATCAAAATTGTAATCAGTCGAGAGGACCCATAATAAGAATAAGTGCGAGGGTGGGAGAAAATGAAGAATGCAATCCAAATATAAAGGGAAGGGAGGGAGGGAGGGAGGGAGGGAGGGAGGGAGGGAGGAAGGAAGGAAAGGAAGTGAGAAGAAGAGAGAGGAAGGGAAAGAAGGGAGGTAGGGAAGAAGGAAGAAAGGAAGGATAAAAGAAAAGAAACTAAACAGATAAAGAAGGGAAGGAGGCAGAGAAACACCTGGAAGAGGAGAGAAAGTGGTAAGGAACTGAATATAATATGAAAGAAAACAAGGTTGTTTCAAACTCTTTGTTGTTTCAAACACACCATTTTAAATATTTTCTTTCAAATAGCAAAGGGATCTAATCCCCCCTGAATAAAGGAACTTTTAACCACTGAAGAGGGAGACAAAGCGAAGAGCCCTCTGAAACTGGAGGGAGGCGACAACAGAGGAAGAAGCATCACCCAGGATGAAGCTCAAAGATAAAAACAGGAAAGAAGGAAGGAAGGAAGGAGAAGGAAAAGAAAGAAAGAAAGAAAGAAGGAAGGAATCAAGAAAGAAAGGAAGGAAGAGAAAGGAAGAGAAAGAAAGAATCAAGAAAGGAAGAGAAAAAAAGGAAGGCAGGGAAGGGAAAAGAAAGAAAGAAAGAAAGAAAGAAAGAAAGAAAGAAAGAAAGAAAGAAAGAAAGAAGAAAGAAAGAAAGAAAGAGAAAGAGGAAGGGAAGGGAAAAGAAAAAGAAAAGGAAGGAAGGAAGGGAAGGGGAAAGAAAGAAAGAAAGAAAGAAAGAAAGAAAGAAAGAAAGAAAGAAAGAAAGAAAGAAAGAAAGAAAGAAAGAAAGAAAGAAAGAAAGAGGAAGGGAAGGCGAAAGGAAGGAAGGAAGGGAAGGAAGGAAGGAAGGAAGGAAGGAAGGAAGGAAGGAAGGAATACAGCTCAAAGACCCCTAAGTGATGGAGTGTTCCCCAACCCCCCTCCCCCACCCCTCCAGAGAATTCTTCTTTCAATGCAGGAATTCCAATTTTTCCTTTTTGCCAACTTCCAACTTTGCAGGGCCGGCTTGCCGACCGCATTGATGACCTTCGCCCGAGCCTTTGATTCTTGCCAGCCCAAGTTTGGTGCTGATGCGGTTTCCGCGGCAACCGAGGGCAACGCATTCCTCTGCCTCCGCCTGAACTGTCCAGTCAGAAGTGCCCAAAGGCTGAAGCTCAAAGAAGTAAATCCACCCGCCTCTTTTTTTTTTTTTTGATCCAAGAGCGGCCTGGCTGCCATTCTTTAAACTCCCATTTGATTGCAAATTAATTTTTGACGCGACTTGGCCCAAGGAAACAAAGCTCCGGCGCCAGAATTGGATTAAAATCAAACTGAGCCACAGCAGGTGCTGCTCGGGGATCCATTACAAGCCCGTGGCCCTTTCAGCCACGGCAAAGGATTTTGTGCCCTTGCTGAGGGATTGCGGGGGGGGGTACCTCAGGGTCACCCCCTCTTGTGGAGACCTCCGTGGAGCTAGGTCAAAAAAGTCAAAATGGTGCCCACCGTCTGACTGTTAAAAGTCTCAGTCACTAACCGGACTGGTTGTAAACGGAGGACTGCCTGTGACAGCATTTTTATATGAGTTTAATTTACAGAGGGGAGGAATTAAGAAAGGGGGTGGGGAAAGGAACACAAAACAGAGAAACGGCTAGGATGAACCCAACACAACTTTCGTCACTTAGGACCACAAAAAAGGTGCAAAAAAGGGCAACAAGAATGATCAAGGAAATGGAGCGCCTCCCTTATGAAACCAGATTGCAACGCCTTGGTCTCTTCAGCCTTGAAAGACGGCGTTTAAGGGGTGACTTGATCGAAGTGTATAAAATCCTGCATGGGATAGAAAATGTGGATAGAGAAAAATTCCTTTCTCTATCACACAATACCAGGACAAGGGGGCACTCCCTAAAGCTCATAGCTAAGAAAGTGAGGACAAATCAAGGGAAATATTTCTTCACCCAGAGGGTCGTTGGTTTATGGAATTCACTTCCAGAAGAGGTCGTGACAGCTGTCAGCCTTGACAGCTTCAAGACAGGGTTAGATAGATTCATGGATGTCAAGTGTATCGGTGGTTATTAAAACGGATGTCCATGTGCCGCCTCTATGTTGGTTGAGGCAGGCAGGATTCCCTTGGGTACCATTTGTTGGGGGTCAAGGGAAAGGGAGGGTTTTGCCTTCTCTTTCTGCTCAAGATCCCCATGTACAATTGGTGGGCCACTGTGGGACACAGAATGCTGGACTCGATGGGCTTTGGCCTGATTCAGCAGGGCTCTTCTTATGGTCTTATGTTCTTAATTACGGACACAATTTCTGTTTCTAAGCAAGGCAGTTGTTAAGAAGCCTCAACCAATTGCGGGTAGCTCCTCGGCTTACGACCACGACGGAGCCCAAAATTTCCATTGCTAAGCAAGACGGCTGTTAAGCATGTTTTGCCCTGTTTTACGACACAGTTGTTAAGTGAATCAGGGTGGTTGTTAAGTTAATACCGCGGCTGTGAAGTCGAATCGGGCTTGCCCCATTGACTTTGCCCGTCAGAAGGTTGCAATATGGGATCACGTGACACCCCCTGGGACGCTGAAACCGTCATAAGTGTGAACCGGTTGCCAAGCGTCTGAATTTGGATCAATCATGTGACCCTGGGGAATGCGGCAACAGTCGTAAGTGTGGAAAAACGGTCATAACTCCCTTTTTGCCATCCCATTGTAACTTTGAATGGTCACTAAATGAATAGTTGTAAGTCGAGGACTTGTATGACCTTTTTTTTTTTGCTAGGGTTGTTAAGTGAATCACAGACAGATTGTTCCTCGCTGGCAGCATTATCTACTTCAAATGCACTTCTCTGTTTTGAGGTATCACAGTTTATCAGGGTAGAACCTGGGAGACCATGAGTTCTAGTCCTGCCTTAGGCATGACAAAAAACTGGGTGACTCACCAGGAGACTGTGAGTTCTAGTTCCACCTCAGGCATGAAAGAAAACTGGGTGACTTTGGGCCAATCACCAGGAGAGTGTGAATTCTAGTTCCGTCTTAGGCATGAAAGCCACCTGGGTGACATTGGGCCAATCACCAGCAGATGGTGAGTTCTAGTCCTGCCTTAGGCATGAAAGAAAACTGGGTGACTTTGGGTCAATCATCAGGAGACTGTGAGTTCTAATCCTGACTTAGGCATGGAAGCCATCTGAGTGACATTGGACCAATCACCAGGAGATGGTGAGTTCTAGTTCCGTCTTAGGCATGAAAGCCACCTGAGTGACATTGGGCCAATCACCAGGAGATGGTGAGTTCTAGTTCCGTCTTAGGCATGAAAGAAAACTGGGTGACTTTGGGCCAATCATCAGGAGACAGTGAGTTCTAATCCTGCCTTAGGCATGAAAGCCAGCTGGGTGACTTTGGGCCAATCAACAGGAGATGGTGAGTTCTAGTCCTGCCCTAGGTAGGCATGAGGCCAACTGGGTGACCTTGAGCCAGTCCCCTTCTCTCAGCCCTAGGAAGGAGGCAGTGACAAACCACGTCTGAAATCCTGCCAAGAAAATTGCAGGGACCTGTCCAGACCCTTTTCAAGAGTCCAAATGGATTTGAACGGAAGTACAGGCCTAATTTCCTTTGATCATTTGAGGTTCGTTTTTTTATTCATCCTGAACCTTGGTCTGCAAAAGTGGACGTGAAGACAGCCAGGATTTCTTGGAGACATTATCAAGTTCGGCCTTTGGCTTTTGGAAACGTTTTTCCAGCTTCCGAGGTGGGGGCAGGAAGCCCCTCCCTGTCTCCCTATGAAAGCTACCGTCAGACTGGTGGGAGATGTAGCGGAGTAATAATATGGATTATTTTTTGTTTCTTTTTTTTTAAAAAATTTTTTATTATTGGATTATTGCTTATTTCAGTAATTCGGTTCCCTTCGCTTGGCTGCTGAACCAGGCAGAGCTGGCAGGAATGTGGAGAGGGATGATAAAGATGGAGACGAAGGTCACACTGACCAGGCCCATCCTTGACAATCAATCTGGCTTTTCTTTGAACGGGAGGAAAACCGTGTTGTTATTCAGCTGGCAAGGTTAGATGCAGGCAGAGGGTTTTTTATAAGGTCAGGCTTAGCGTGTTCCTCAGCTGATTGCGGTCAGCTCGGTCTGCTGAGACGAGGGGAGAAATGAGAAGATCCTTCACTGCTGGCCAAATTCCCTGCTTGCAAGACCCAGAATGATCACCAAGTGGGAGACGCTTGGCGGTGGTTTTCTGCTTAGCCCAGAAGTGGACCGAAACCATTAATATGCTAGGGTTTTGGAGGGTGAACTCCAATGAAGAGGGAGAAGGAAGGAAAGGAGGGAGGGAGGAAGGAGGGAAGGAAGAAGGATGGAGAGAAAAAGAGGGAGGCAGGAAGGAAGGAAAGAAGGGAGGGAGGGAAGGGTGGAAGGAGGAAAGGAGGAAGGAAGGATGGATGGATGGAAAGGGGAGGCAGGAAGGAAGGAAGGAAGAATGCAGGAAGGAAGGAGGGAAGGAAGGGAAGGTGGCAAGGAGGAAAGGAGGGAGGGACAAAAGGAAGGAAGGAAGAAAATGAGGGAGGCAGGAAGGAAGAAAGGAAAGAAGGAATGGAAGGAATGAAAGGAAGGAAGGAGGGAGGGAGGGAGGGGAAGGAAAGAAAGAAAGAAAAAAGGGAGGAAGGAAGGAAGAAAGGAAAGAAGGAATGGAAGGAAAAGAAGGAAGGAGGGAGGGAGGGGAAGGAAGGAAAGAAAGAAAAAGAGGGAGGAAGGAAGAAAGGAAAGAAGGAATGGAAGGAAGGAAGGAGGGAGGGAGGGAGGGAGGGAGGGGGAATGAAATAGGAAGGAAAGAAGGAAGGAGGGAGGGGAAGGAAAGAAAGAAAGAAAAAGAGGCAGGGAGGAAGAAAGGAAAGAAGGAATGAAAGGAATGGAAGGACGGAAGGAAGAAAGGTGGGAGGGAGGGGAAATGAAATAGGAAGGAAGGAGGGAGGGAAGGAGGGAGAATGAAATAGGAAGGAAGGAGGGAGGGAGGGGAAGGAAGGAAAGAAAGAAAAAGAGGGAGGAAGGAAGAAAGGAAAGAAGGAATGGAAGGAAGGAAGGAGGGAGGGAGGGGAAGGAAGGAAAGAAAGAAAAAGAGGGAGGCAGGAAAGAAGAAAGGGAAGACGGAAGGGAAGGAGGGAAGGAAATAGGAAGGAAGGAAAGAATGAAGGGAGGAGGGAGGGAAGGAGGGAGAGGAAGGAAGGAAGGAAAGAAAGAAAAAGAGGGAGGAAGGAAGAAAGGAAAGAAGGAATGGAAGGAAGGAAGGAGGGAGGGAGGGAGGGGGAATGAAATAGGAAGGAAAGAAGGAAGGAGGGAGGGGAAGGAAAGAAAGAAAGAAAAAGAGGGAGGGAGGAAGAAAGGAAAGAAGGAATGGAAGGACGGGAGGAAGAAAGGTGGGAGGGAGGGGGAATGAAATAGGAAGGAAGGAGGGAGGGAAGGAGGGAGAATGAAATAGGAAGGAAGGAAGGAGGGAGGGAGGGGAAGGAAGGAAAGAAAGAAAAAGAGGGAAGAAGGAAGAAAGGAAAGAAGGAATGGAAGGAAGGAAGGAGGGAGGGAGGGGAAGGAAGGAAAGAAAGAAAAAGAGGGAGGCAGGAAAGAAGAAAGGAAAGACGGAAGGGAAGGAGGGAAGGAAATAGGAAGGAAGGAAGGAAAGAATGAAGGGAGGAGGGAGGGAAGGAGGGAGAAAGGAAGGAAGGAAGGAAGGAAAGAAAGAAAAAGGGTGGCAGGCAGGAAGCACGTGGCCAGCCACAGCACGTGGTTGACTCTGCTTGAACCTTGAGCCAGCGGGACACCTGGGTCCTTCTCCCAAGGGATGTTTACCTCTGCAGCTCCAGGCACATCATTACGTTGTGTGAATACCGTGATCTGGTGACTTTGATGGTTGAATGAATGTAGAGCATAGAATAATAAAGTCGGAACGGACCTTGGAGGTCTTCGGGCCCACCTTTCTGTTCAAGCAGGAGACCCTATGCCACTCCGGACAAATGGCTATCCAATCTCTTCTTTAAAGCCTCTAGTGATGGAGCACCCACAACTTCTAGAGGCAAGGAGTTCCACTGGTTCATTGTCCTCACTGTCAGGAAGTTTCCCCTTAGTTCTAGGCTGCTTCTCTCCTTGATTGGTTTCCGTCCGTTGCTTCTTGCTCTGCCTTCAGGTGCTTTGGAGAATAGCTTGACTCCCTCTTCTTTGGGGCAGCCCCTGAGATACTGGAAGACTGCTATCATGTGCCCCCTCGTCCTTCTCTTCATTAAACTAGACACCCCCAATTCCTGCAACCGTTCTTCGTATATTTTAGCCTCCAGGCCCCTGATCTTCCTTACTGAATGCACTTTGGAAATGCAGGGGGGAAAAAAGAGGTTAATTCAATTATTGGGCTGAAAGTCTTGTGAGAGCTTATCGCCCTGGTTTACAAACATGACTTAGTATTCTGGGAATCCCAACCAGTGTGCTTTATTAACAAACCACAGATAGAAAAACCAACAACACCGCATGGTGTGACCAGGGAAGCATGATTAACAGGCAGTGTCACATACCATAGATGTTCACATTCTCCTTTCTTCCTACAGTTTTATGGCTTTGCATACTTTTTCGCAAAATTGTTCCGAGAAAGATTAATTGCTGTGTCAAAGGAGGCCTGATTCTGTCCCCGCAGGTATTTTTACCTGTCAGAGATATGCAAAATGTGTGTGTGTGTGTGTGTGTGTACATACACTTTTTCTTTTTAAGCAGAAAAGCATCCACAGAACAAAATAAAAGCAGTTCAGAGATATGCAAAATATGTGTATGTAGGTGTGTGTGTGTGTATACAGTAGTGGCCAAAATTGTGGAAACCTTTTGGGAAAAGTGTACAGTAGAAACGCCATCTTCGATTAAGTTTCCACCCATTATTCTTCTAATTTCTTTATAACTGTAGCCTTGTTCAGTTGATAATGCTATTTTACATCACTTTCTGGGCAACCAGTCAATTCTTTGCACCATGACTTTAATTTTATTACATTTTGCGCGCTCACAAAATGAAAGAACGCAAAAAAAAACCCAGCCAACTTGATAAGCGATCACACAACACACTGACAAATGTCCTCCTTTCAGCTTCAATACGTGACATCAATCACTGGATCCCACTGTGATCTGATTGGCTCATGGCCAAGACAAGATGACACCCGATTGGCTCTCTAAACACTCACGCTCATTGGCTGCAATCGGATGAAGGAAAGCCACCTGAGATCAATTTGAGCAAGTTGTGCTTCCTTTTTCTGGTTCTTTGGCTATAACATTTCATACAGAATACAGTGCAGATAATTGAACAAACGTTGTTGCATTACATTCTTGATTAAATTATCTTTCCGTTGATATATAATTTTATGGTACCACTCCAAAAAAGCAGGAGGCGTGAACTTAAATGGAATCCAGAAGATGGTAGAGGACAGGAAGACCTGGAGGAGCGTTGTCCGTGGGGTCGCGATGGGTCGGACGCGACTTTGCAATTAACAGCAACTTCCAAAAAAAGTAATGTTATTAGCCATCAAACCTCAAAAATACACTTTTCTCCAAAGGTTTCCACAATTTTGGCCACTACTGTATGTGTGTGTGTGTGTGTGTGTGTGTGTGTGTGTGTGTGTTAAATTTGGATTACTAACAAAGAGTTAACGGCAAGCTGGTATAGCTATTTCAAGCTCCTTAGCTTTCATTTCTTCTTCCCTTATTTGGGACAACCAGGTGCATCATAAAAAAAACCACTTAAGATATATATATATGTGTGTGTGTGTGTGTGTGTGTATGTCCTTAATAAAACTCACCCTTTCCGGGATTCGAACCTGGGCAATCTGCATGCTAGGCAGAAGCTTTAGCCTCAAGCCACAGGCTCTCTCCCACTTTGTTAACAGTCAGGGAGTGAATATGTGTGTCAAGTGGTTATTTTTTAGATTGCACCCTGTAAACCCAAATATGGGAGGAAGAAATCATTCTTTCCTTTGCTTGTTTCAGCTCAACCCAGAGCCATCTGCAAGCACAAATATATATATATGTTTTTTTTAATTGTTAACAAAGAAATAAGGGATTTCTGAGATAGCTATTTTGAGTTATTTAACTCTCTTCAGTCAGAACTCACCCTTTCCGGGATTCGAACCTGGGCAGTCTGCATGCTAGGCAGAAGCTTTAGCCTCAAGTCACAGGCTCTCTCCTGCTTTGTTAACAGTCAGGGAGTGAATATGTGTGTCAAGTGGTTATTTTTTAGATTGCACCCTGTAAACCCAAATATGGGAGGAAGAAATCATTCTTTCCTTTGCTTCTTTCAGCTCAACCCAGAGCCATCTGCAAGCACAAATAAAGTTGGAATCTAGTCCAACCACCTGCTCAGGCAGGAGGCCCTATACCAGGGGTAGGCAACCTTGGCTCTTTTATGACTCGTGGACTTCAACTCCCAGAATTCCTCAGCCAGCCATGCTGAGGGGAAACGGAGAGGTTTCCAAGCTGAGCCATGTTGGCTCAGGAATTCTGGGAGTTGAAGTCCACGGGTCATAAAGCGGCCTAGGCCAGAGGTAGGCAACCTCGGCTCTTTTATGACTGGTGGACTTCAACTCCCAGAATTCCTGAGCCAGCCATGCTGAGGGGAAAGGGAGAGGTTTCCAAGCTGAGTCATGCTGGCTGAGGAATTCTGGGAGTTGAAGTCCACGGGTCATAAAGTGGCCTAGGCCAGAGGTAGGCAACCTCGGCTCTTTTATGACTGGTGGACTTCAACTCCCAGAATTCCTGAGCCAGCCATGCTGAGGGGAAAGGGAGAGGTTTCCAAGCTGAGTCATGCTGGCTGAGGAATTCTGGGAGTTGAAGTCCACGGGTCATAAAGCGGCCTAGGCCTAGGCCAGAGGTAGCCAATCTTGGCTCTTTTATGACTCGTGGACTTCAACTCCCAGAATTCCTCAGCCAGCACGGCTCAGCTTGGAAACCTCTCCCTTTCCCCTCAGCGTGGCTGGCTCAGGAATTCTGGGGATTGAAGTCCACGAGTCATAAAAGAGCCAAGGTTGCCTACCCCTGGTATAGGGCCTCCTGCCTGAGCAGGTGGTTGGACTAGATTCCAACTTTATTGTTATTCTTTTTCAGTGGAAAAGCACCCGCAGAACAAAACCAATGCAGTCCAGCCGGATGCTTCATTCTGTCTCCCTCTTTATCGTGTCTTCACTCCAACTTTCGATGCCTGGGAAGGAGAACTGCAAAAACCCGCAGTCACTTTTTTTCCAGCGCTGATGTAACTTGGAACGGTCCCTTAAAACAAAAGGTTGTAAGTGGAGGACTCCCCGTATGTTCTTCACATTGCTTGAAGCAAAGGACACGTATCGTTCCATCTTCTTTCCGTCGGGATTATTGAAAAGTAGAGTTGCAAATAGGTTTTGCTTTTGGATATTTTTATATATAAATATATAGAATTATTTGCCTCTCTCACATCTCTCTCTCTCTCTCTCTCTCTCTCTCTCTCTCTCTCTCTCTCTCTCTCTCTCTCTCTCTCTCTCCCTCTATCTGTCTATCTGTCTATCTATCTGTCTATCTATCTATCTATCTATCTATCTATCTATCTATCTATCTATCTATCTATCTATCTATCTATCTATCTATCTCTATCTCTGCCTGCCTACCTGTCTGTCTGTCTCTCCCTCTCTCCATCCATCCATCCATCCATCCATCCATCCATCCATCCATCCATCCATCCATCCATCCATCCATCCATCCATCCATCCATCCATCCATCTATCTATCTATCTATCTATCTATCTATCTATCTATCTATCTATCTATCTATCTATCTATCTATCTATCTATCTATCTGTCTGTCTTCTGCTGGACCGCTGGGTTATTTTCAACCAGCCTTGAAATAAATCTAAATAATCTTCAGGCAAAGGAATGGAAAGAGGGGGCGGGTGGAGCTCACCGGCAAGTGTTGTGAGGGTTCCTTCACCGAAGGATGCAGCTACAAATAGTCCTCAACTTACGTCCAGTTCGAAATTACGACGGACTTGCCTTGGGACAACTTACCACCCAGATAACAAGTACAGATAGTCCTTCGCTTATGACCCGTCATTTGAAATTATGACAAAGCTGCCTTGGGACTAATTTGCCACCCCGATTCGAACTTACGACTACCAGGCTCCTTCCTTCCTCAGCTACATGACTGAACTGGAAACATTCAACAATGAGGCCACATTTACCGCAGGGTCAATTCACGGCTTGCATTTTTACAACGCTTTTGCTCTTCCGTTTTGGGGCAAAACTGCGCTCCGAGCAAATCATCGGTTTGTTTTAAGAACCGCTGCCAGAAGGTCCTGAAATCGGGTTGGTCACAAAGCGGGACGGGCAGGCTCCGGTGGCAATTTGGGGACCATCTGTCAGGAAAAAACTTTTTTGGGTTCCAGCTGTTTTCTCGACTGGAATGGGCCAGCTCGCCGCGGGACAATTCAACGATTCCAGTTTATTTATTTATTTAAAAGAGTTTTAAAAACCAACTTAATCCTTGTTGTTCCCACTGCATTTTGTCCCTCCTTGCTTTCATCCTGTTCCACCGTTTCTTGGGTAATAGGGTAACTTTTGTTCTGCAATGAGTTGGCCGTGGAGGGTTGTCCTACACTTTTTTCTTGACACCCCCTCCCCCAAAAAACTTCCACCCCTGCAAACTAGGCCAAGTACGCTTTCCCTCCGATTGAGGTTGCATTAGAACAGGACTCCCCCAACTCGGCAACTTTTAAGACTTGTGGACTTCCCCACTGTTGTGATTCCTTGCCAGCCAGTGGATCCGGCAGCTGAGTCTGAGGAATCAGAGGAGGAGGAGGAGGGGCCTGGAGGGACATCAGAGTAAGAGGAAAGCTCTGAGGAGCTCCAAGACTTACAGTCGGACGAGGAGCCTGGCCCCTCTACTTGCGCTCAGGCTGAGACACAGCTGTGCTGGGAGTCTGAGTTGGGCAGTGATGAAGAACAGCTGGGACAAATCCCGGATGCACGAATGCACAGGCAAGAGAAGCGAGTAGGACAGAGGAATGCAACGGGGCGGCTCCAAAGGCAAAGGAGAAGGCATTAGGAAGCCACGCCTTGACTGAATTATAAAAGGGAAGGGGTGGGAGGTGCTGGTTGCTGAACGCAACCGTTTGTGTTGAGGATCGAGTTTCTGTGGACTATGTTTGTTTGCCTTGGACATTGACTCAGGTCTGTGAGAATAAAAGGGGCTGTTTTTTTCTTGCGGTTCCTGCCTGTTTCTTGGAAGAAGGGTTTCTCCTTGTGAGCATAACAAGGACAGAACAAACAGGGCTCTTCCAACTCAGCAACTTTTAAGACTTGTGGACTTCCCCACATGCTGGCTGGGGAATTCTGGAAGCTGAAGTCCACAAGTCTTAAAAGATGCCGAGTTTGGAGACGCCCTGCTTTAGGACGAAGCCTGCAAAATGTCGGGTGTAGATTTCTTCAACTCCGCAGTAGTTTGCTCCAGCAGTGAATTAATTCCCCAGCTCTTCGCACTCGCCCATCCATTGACAGTTTGGAGATAACATCACAGCCCTGAGATTTGGAGGCTGTGCTGAACATCGCTCTGCTAATGTACCGGAATCGCTTGGCCCACTGCAAAGGTTCAGCTTTCAGATGCTTCAACCTTTCCCATTTCTGGCCCTGCCAGTTCCATTGGCGCTTTTAATGGCTAGCTGCTTTTTCCACCACTGTTTTTATTGTGCTGTTGGCATCGCAATTTTGGACTGCAAGCAGGCTGACTGGATGCATGCCAAAGGTGATTCCTTCTTCTTCTGTTTTGGAGATTGGACGAGCTTTTTTCCTCTTTGTTCATTCTTCTTCATTCTTTTTAGATAGGTGGATGGATAGATGGATGAATAGATATTGATAGATAGATAGATAGATAGATAGATAGATAGATAGATAGATAGATAGATAGATAAATAGATGGATGGATGGATGGATCGACGGACGGACGGATAGATATGGATGGATGATGGATAGCTAGATACCTAGATATTGGTAGATGATAGAGATAGATAGACAGACAGACAGATATAGATGGAAATATTGGTAGACGATAGATAAATAGGTAGGTAGGTAGGCAGGTAGGTAGGTAGGTAGGTAGATAGATAGAAAGATAGATAGATATAGATGGATAGATGGATGGATGGATGGATGGACGGATAGATATGGATGGATGATGGATAGCTAGATACCTAGATATTGGTAGATGATAGAGATAGATAGACAGACAGATATAGATGGAAATATTGGTAGATGATAAATAGGTAGGTAGGTAGGCAGGTAGGTAGGTAGGTAGGTAGATAGATAGATAACCTTTATTGTCATTTTTTACTGTGGGCACACTGGCATACATTAAAAATGAAATTCTGTTGTTTGCTCTCAAAAGTATACACATAACACGCATATAAACATGCTATAAACACCATATGTATATACCTACACCCTTACATATAAATACACATAAATATTCATCACTGTCCATCTTGACAACTGCGATGAGTCACTTGCCCACAGTGACAAGGTCACACAATTGGGCAAACTCACTTAACAAATGTCTCGCTTAAGGGCAGAAATGTTGGGTTCAACGATGTTGAGGACTACCTGTACTTAAGAATAAAAATGTGAGGTCACGCAGCCGGAGGCAGAAATTCATTTTTTGGGCTCTTCTCTGGCCACGTCCCGAGAGACCAGCGTAGACCCTGCTTGCTTAAGAAGCCGAAGGTGCCCTCAGACGGGGGTTTGGCTCACCTGTCGTGTTTTCTCGTGGGTGGGGTCAATCGGCTCCTTCGGGGATGCTGTATGTTCCTGGTGGTCTCCTGTCCCCATTGTACCTGCTTCAATAGAGCCTTGTTTGGGGGCTCAAGTATCTGCTGAATCCCTCTGTTCATGAAGAAGTGGAAGGAAGGAAGGAAGGAAGGAAGGAAGGAAGGAAGGAAGGAAGGAAGGAAGGGAGGGAGGGAGGGAGGAAGGAAGGGAGGGAGGGAGGGAGGGAGGAGAGGGAGGGAGAAACTAACAAAGCAAGGAAAGGGACAGAAGAAGGGAAGAGAGAGGGAAGAGGAGGATGGGAGTAAAAGAGGGAGAAGGGGAAGGAAGGAAGGGAGGGAGGCAGAGAAGAAAGGAGGAAGAGATAAACAAAGCAAGGAAAGGGACAGAAGAAGGGAAGAGAGAAGGAAGAGGAGGAAGGGAGTGAAAGAGGGAGAAGGGGAAGGAAAGAAGGGAAGGAGGGAGGGAAGAAAGGAGGAAGAGATAAACAAACAAAGCAAGGAAAGGGATGGGATGGAAGAAGGGAAGAGAGGGAAGAGGGGGGAGGGAAGGGAAGTGGGAGAAAGGGAAGGGAGGGAGGGAGGGAGGGAGGGAGGAAGGAAGGGAGAGAAGAAAGAAGGAAGAGATAAACAAAGCAAGGAAAGGGATGGAAGAAGGGAAGAGAGGGAAAAGGAGGGAGGGAATGAAAGGGAGAAAGGGAAGGAAGGAGAAATGAAAGAAGCAAGGAAGGGGAGGGAGGGAGGGAGGGAGGAAGGAGCGTAGTTTGACTTGTTCTGAGTTATGGTTAAGCTAGCTGCTGGCTCCATTCACACAACCTCCCGTCCCTTAAAGTCAGTCTCTGACCCAGGCTGTCAGGCACGAAGGATCAGGACCACACAGTTAAGTCCCAGTTAAGCGGATGTATTGCTCGGGCCTGCACCCAACCGTCGAATCAACGGAGGGGCAGCACTAAATTGGCACTAGGTGAGAACGAAGGGAATTCAAAAGGAGTTGGACGCAGCTCCACTTGTGAGAATGTAACGACTCCAGGCTGATTCCCCTCTTGACTCCACCTTCAAGCTCTGCCGGTCCTTCTCCTGCGTGCTTCGAGTTAAAAAGCCCCCGCAGGATGTGTAGCTCTTAAAACCAATAGTTGATTGCTCCACTTGCCTATTTACTGTGTTTCGATACCTGTTTGCGGCTAGAGTGCTCAGCTTGCTCCTGGATTCTGCCCAAACCAGGGGCTTCGTCTTTGGACCTGGTAACCATCTGCCCCGGCAAGGGCCAAGCGGTCGTGACTGAAGAAATGGGCTGGGGGGGGGAGGTAAGAACGGGGCTGTTTTATCTTGCAGCCAGAGAGGGAGGGGGTCTGCTCCAGGTCCCCCAGCCTGTGCTTTCCAGTTCTGCTTCGTTGGCATCCCTTTATCTCCCGCTGCAATTTAGCAGAAACTGCCACAATAGCATTTTAAAGACAGGCTTGGCAGTTCATTACTTCTGCGCAAGAGATAAAGGCGCTCTGGGAAAGCTGGCTGGCTGGTAACCAGGTTTTGTGTGTGAGAGAGGGGGGGGAGAGAGAAAGAGGAATAGAGGAGCATGAGAGAAAAAAGGGGAGAGAAAGAGAAAAAAAGAAGAGAGGGAGAAAGAGAGAAAACGAGGAAGGGAGAAAGGAGAGAGAGAAAAAGGGAAAGAGAAAGAGAAGAGAATATGAGGGAGAAAGGGGAGAAAGGGAGAGAGAGAAAGAGAAAGGGGAAGAGAGGGAGAAAGAGAGAAGAGGGAGAGAAAGAGAAAGAGAAAAAGAGGGAGAGAGAATGAGCGAAAGGGAAAGAAAAAGAGGAAGGAGAGAAAGAGAAAGAGAAGAGAAAAAGAGCATGAGAGAAAGGGAGAAAAAGAGAAAAAGAGGAAGAGAGGGAGAAAGAGAAGAGGAAAAGAGGGAAAGAGAAAGGGAGAGAAAAAGAGGAACAGGGAAAAAGAGAGAAAAGGGAAAGAGAGAGAAAGAGGGAGAAAGAGAATGAGAGAAAGGGAGAGAAAGAGAGGAAGATAAAAAGAGGGAGAAAGAGGAAGAGAGGGAGAAAGAGATGAGGGAGAGAGAGAGGGAGAAAGAGAATGAGAGGAAGGGAGAGAGAGGAAGAGGAAGAGAGAAAGAAAGCAAGAATAGGAAAAGAGAGAGAAAGAGGGAGAAACAGAGAAACAGAGAACAAGAAAGGAGAGAAGGGAGGGTAAGATCCTGCACTTAAGGCAGGAAAGACCAAATACAGAGAAACAGAATAAGTGGTGCCTGGCCCAAGAGTGGCAACGGTGAAAGGGATCGCGGGATCCTGGTGGACCATCACTTCATTATGAGCCAGCCGCGTGAGGCAACCGCCAAAAAGGCCAACGCGGTCCTAGGCTGCATCAACAGAGGGACAGCGTCAAGATCACAAGACGTGATAGTGCCCACTCTACACGGCACTGGTGAGGCCACACTTGAACTAGTGCGTCCAGTTCTGGTCACCACGGTAGGAAAAAAAAAAAGATGCTGAGATCTGGGAAAGAATGTAGAGAAAGGAAACAAAGGAGATTAGGAGCCTGGAGGCTAAAACCATACGATGAACGATTTGAGGAAGCCAAATATGTTTAGCCTAATGAAGAGAAGGCTTTGAGGGGGACCTAATAGCATCTGCCAATCCTCGAAGGGCTGTCACAGGGAAGAGGGGACTGACTTACTCTCCAAAGCACCAGAGGGAAGGACGAGAAACAAACGGATGGGAAAATCATCAGAGGGAGGAGAGAAGCAACCTGGAAATAAGGGAGAATCTCCAAGTAAGGAACAGCTTTGCCTCCCAGAGTCGTGATGGCTCCATTGCTGAAGATCTGAGGAGGTTCTCCGGTCTCCGGGTCAGGGTTTTCCCAAAGGTGCTTTTTCCAGGAGGCAACTGGACTTCCTTGTTTTCCTTTGAAGGCGTTTCGCTTCTCATCCAAGAAGCTTCTTCAGCTCTGACTGGATGGTGGGGGAATGGAAGGATTTATATGCTTTGCAGTCATCTGGTCATTCGTACTCTCTCTGAGAGTCGTTGAGGCCACTTGGAGGCTTATCTGTGTCCTCAGGGTCATCGGAGTGGTGCAAATGGCTGTGGAGCCTTCTCGGAATTGCGGAAAGGACCGTGTTGTTGACGGGAGATGGGTGGTGTCGTGTCCCTCTCCCTCCGTTGAGGGAGGGGCTGTTCAGTTTTGACACAGGTGGCCTCTTTGACCCCCTCTTTCAAACCAGCGGTCCACAAAGTCCACATTTTGCCTTTGGCTAAAAGGAGGCAAAGGACCAGCGGTCTGCAAGGAGTATAAATCCTTCCCTTCCCCACCGTCCAGTCAGAGCGGAAGAAGCTTCTGGGATGAGAAGTGAAATGTCTTCAAAGGAAAACAAGAAAGTCCAGCTAACCCCTGAAAAAGCATCTTTGGGATATCCATCGCTGGAGGTTTATAAGAAAAGATGGGACAATCATTTGTCCTGGGTTGTATACGGACACCTGCGTTGGGCAGGGGGCTGGACGAGAAGACCCCTAAGGTCGCTTCCAGGCCTATAATTCTACGTATCTCGTCCCTGTTCAAAAGGCTGGATCTTGGATGGCCCATAAATGCCGTTTTAACAGACAAATAATTCAAGTGGAAGAAGTCCAAAACAACTCTAACCCTTTCATCTGACTGGATGAATATAATTTATTGGGTTTTTAGAATCGCATCCAGGTTACAGGTTGTAAAAAATAATAAATCACAAACAGCCAGTATAAACGTGTAAAATAATACAAAAATAAAGGCCGAAGTTACTTTTATATATATTTACGGAATCAAGTGGTGGTAAATAAATACAAATCAGCCCGAAGCTTCAATCACGCATTTCAGTTTAACTGAAGTTACAGTAGAGTTTGTAAAAAATAACACATGTGACAGAATCTTGCAAACGCGGTGAAAACTAGTAGGAAACCTTCCATTTTGGCACCGGGTTAAAAACGAACAAACAAACAAGAGTTAGCGAAGTCGGTTACAACAGGGCACAAAGACCGGTTTCTTACTAGTTTTCTGAGGTACGTTTTTCATCGTCTCAAAGTAGATTTAAGCGACGCGGTTCTAACAACTCACAGTTTTATGTCTTATCCTTCCCCTAATCCCCAAACAACCCGGAGGGGATTCGTAGAGCTTATCAGCTGTGCAAAATTCAGGAAAAATAAAAATTTCAGACGCTTAAGGCCCCCAGTTGATGCTGCTGAAAAATAGAGGTGGGGGGATAGAGGCTTGGGTCGAAAAGAGGAGAAGGAGGGGGGGATCTGGGAGGTGGCGCTGGCTGCGTTTGACAAGGCTTCTTGGTCACCCAAAAGGAGAAGCTGCCCACCAGCATCGGTGCCGTTTCGTCCGGCGAAAACCTTTTTCGCGTTTGCCCCATCCGCTGGAACGAAACGGCAGAGGTGTCCGATCCAGAGTCAGCCGTTTCCGGCTGTTCTCCCTGGTTTTTATCCCAGCAGCAAAATTGGGGGGGGGGGAACCGTAAGCGTGTCAATCTCTCAAGTTTTGCAATCTGCCCACCCTCCCCGTATAACTTCAGCGATTTCTGACCACACTCATCCTCGTGTTGATAGGAAAAAATAAAATAAAACTCACACAAACGGCTACATGGGAAGTCAGCAAGCACGGAAACTCCTTGAGGACTCAACTTTGGCCCTCCCGCCAAATGGGAGGGAGGGACCCAAACCTTCCCGGGTTCGGCGCTGTTTTGAGCCGGACAGCTGCGGTAGCCCGAGAAATCACGTTATAGCACTTTGGATGGGGAGTGTTTGCAGTGTTTGTGTGTGTCTCTCTGTGTGTTGTCTTTTTAAAACAGCAGGCTAATTTTCTTGGCCACCCCTCCCCGATTAAACGCCTGACAGCCCTGCCGTTCCCCTTCCCCTTAAAATATATATTTCTATATATAATAAAATAAAGACAATTAGTTCCCCCCACCCCTTAATAAAAACACTGTCGGTCTGTTGAAGCAATTCCTGATGGGGAAAAAAGCCCAATTGCGTTCAAATTCCCGACAGGATCAAGTATTATTCCATTTTTATTTATTTCAGTCCTCAAAGAGTTTTGAGATTCTCGTTCTTTTAAAAGAACACCCAATGGAACCTAACTAAAGACGTGTGCTAAATATGCTTCGCTAAGTTCAGAGTCCTTTCACCAAATGGTTTTTTTTTCCAATTCCCCTTCAAAAGAGGGTGCGAGAATTAAGGACCGGGACGTTACCCAGGTGTCCAGATCGGGCGGCGGTTATCCATAACGCCGCAAAACAAGGCACTGGTTATGTCTCGGGACAGGATCCTCGTCATCACAGTTTCAGAAATGATTTTGGCTATTTAATTCCTCCCCACCCCACCCATCCCGTTTCATCATCATAAATCACAGTTCAAGATCAACTGAGTTGAGGTAATGAAACAAACCAACCAAGCAAAGGTCTCTACTCAAAAAGAAAGAATTATTCACGTCGTACCGAGATGGTGAAAGGCTTTGAATCTAAAATACGGTGATTGATTTATTTAAAAAAGAATTTCTTCTATTTTGCATGCAGTGCAGAATACATCCTTCTCTAACATCTCTTCACTTTGAGCTTCTGCTAAACAGCTGACTCGGCGGCGCAAGCATGACTTTTAACGCAACGCACAGACACAACAGCAAATGGCCCTTGGAAAGCTCGCCAGTGGGGCTCCCGGAGAGGCACATGGACAAAGCCTGTTCTGCCCCCTAAAAAAAACCTCGTTGTTTGTCAATGCAGAAATGGAGCATCTGATTGAGCTTCAAGAATCAGACGGGATTCGGGCTATTTTCTGCCTGCCGCTGAGTGATGGATACTGGGTGAAGTCCAATAAGCAGGAAAAGTTTCCTGCGCAAGGGGAACTGTGTGCTATAGGATGATAGCTGTCCTAAGAAGCACCATGAGCCGTCTGCTAATGGGCGTGAAATTCGGAGCAGCTAGGCACACGGTGACACTGTTGTGTTGGCTTCACACCCACAGGGTTTGTGTGGGTGAAGGACTGTGCTTAATGCAGTGTTTCTCAAGCTCGGGGACTTTAAGATGGGTGGACTTCAACTCCCAGAATCCCTCAGCCATCTTAAAGTCCCCAAGCTTGAGAAACACAGCCTTGGAGATTTTTTTTCCCCCCCTAGGCAGGACCTCCTGTGTGTTTCCGAGTTCAGCAGAGCTTCAATTCTGCAAACCTACTTCATTCATTAACAATTGCACTTAAAACCTACTTCTCTTAATCAACGCAGAAGCAGAGACAAATCAGGTTACGCTGCCTTTGTCTCCACTTCCAAATGCTGGGTAGCAACAAAGTTATTTCGAGATATATGGCTTCGCGGATCATTCGACAAACTATGCTAAGCGAGAGGAGCCTTCCCTAAAATGTGGCTGGGCAGACGAAAAAAAAATTCTCCATCGGTTTTCCCTAGGAAGCGTTGGAGAAGCCGGAGGTGTTTCGAGGATCGCCCTATTTGGATCTGTCACCCTTTCTGGATGTCCTAGTTTGAGAGATAAAATCTCAAGTGGGAAGAATTCTGGGATTGCAATGCGTTTTGTGCTAAGAGCGGCCCTAAGATTCCCAGTGAAAATGGCGAGGACAACTCTGCCCATCTCCCAAAATACCTGGCTTTTTCACCTGTTACAGCCACATGGACTTTCCATTCAGCCTGCTCCTTCCTAAACAATTCCTAGCTACGTTACTCCTACCAGGCACTATCAGTTATATCTGAAGATTAACTAGGTTACAGCCATGCATAGATAAATTCACAATTCTGATAAGGACACTCTATTCGTCTGCAAGAGGGATTGAATTAGGAACCGCTAAGCTTTTCCACTCTAAGGAAATCATTTTATTCCTTGCAGACGTTCTACGGAGTTTGAAAATAATAATAATAAAAAAAAACCTAGCCTGACCAGCCACCACCTGTGCAGGTGTTAAGAAGCCAGCATAAAGTCTTCCAAAGCTTGGCTGTTCCAGATCAACCTGGATTCTTTTTCCAGGAAAAATATATATATATATATATGAATGAATTAATCAACCTAAGATGCCTCAAACAGCATCCAAAAAAATTATTTTTTTTTTCCAGCCCGAAATGGACAGATCTGTTTTTTGTTTCAGCAAGTCCAGCATTTTAAGAAGTAGCTGGACTTTCTTATCAGAATTAGGACACTTGCTTGCCAATCTCATTAGGTTGCTTAGGAGCAGCTCCACGAAATACTTTAAGGGCGGGGGGGGGCAAAATAGTTCAAAGACCATCATAGGCTATTTTGGGGCCTCTCTCAAGAATTTACGTTGCCCCCGTTTTCTAGTTTAGAGACCAGAATGTGTTAATTTCCAGCATTCTTTAAGAACGCAAGTCTTCTCCGCTGCTCAAATTTACAAATATAACTCTATTTTGTACTTGTCTCCACACTGTTACTTGCTGGTTTGGGGGCAGCTGTCTAACATCATTTGTGTTCCTCCGTTTCTCGCTTTAGGCGTCTCAGGCAAAGCTGCCATGTCGATTAGTAGCAGTCCTTAAGAACAGGAGGAACGTCTCCGAAACCTCAAAACCTCAAATGTTGATTTGGGCTCCAAATCAATTGGGCTCCCCCTATTTCTCGCTGCAGGACTACTAAGCAAGCCGCCATGTTGGTTAGCAGTGGTTCGTAGGAACCAATGTATTTGCTCATTTCATGGATTAGGGACACCAGCCAAGACACTATGTTGGACAGTAACATATCTGGTTATGTTCCCCCATTTCTCGCTTTAGGAACATCTTCAAACCATCATATGTTGGTTTGAGGCACTGTCAACATCATTTGGGTTCCCTCATTTCTCGCTTTGGGAACATCCTCAGGTTGGTTAGTAGCAGTCCTTAAGGACAAATATGTCCCTGCTTTAGGAATGTCCTTAAACCATGATTCCATGTTGGTTTGGGGTAGCTCTTAAGATCATTTGTGTTCCCCCATTTCTCGCTTTGGGAACACCACCAAAACCACCATGTTGGTTAGTAGCTGCTCTGAAGGACGGATGTATTCCCTCAGTTCTTGCTTTAGGAACATCTTTAAACCACGATTACATGTTGGTTTGGGGTAGCTCTTAAGATCATTTGTGTTCCCCCATTTCTCGCTTTGGGAACACCACCAAAACCACCATGTTGGTTAGTAGCTGCTCTGAAGGACGGATGTATTCCCTCAGTTCTTGCTTTAGGAACATCTTTAAACCACGATTACATGTTGTTTTGGGGTAGCTCTTAAGATCATTTGTGTTCCCCCATTTCTCGCTTTGGGAACACCACCAAAACCACCATGTTGGTTAGTAGCAGCTCTTAAGGACAGATGTGTTCCCTCAGTTCTTGCTTTAGGAACATCTTTAAACCATGATTACATGTTGCTTTGGGGTAGCTCTTAAGATTATTTGTGTTCCCCCACTTCTCGCTTTGGGAACACCACCGGACTATCATGTTGGTTAGTAGCGGTCCTTAAAGACAAGCATGTTCCCCCATTTCTCGCTTTGGGAACTTCTTCAAACCATGAGATATTGGTTTGAGGCACCATCAAGCTCACTTTGTATCCCCTCAGTTTTCACTTTGGGAAAACCACCAAACCGCCATATTGGTTAGTAGCAGTCTTTAAAGACCGGTATGTTCCTCCATTTCTCGCTTTAGGAACATCTTCAAACCACGATATGTTGGTTTGGGGCACTGTCAAGATTATTTGTGTTCCCTCATTTTTCATTTTAGGAACATCTTCAAACCATGAGATGTTGGTTTGAGGTACTGTCAAGGTCACTTGTGTCCCCCATTTCTTGCTTTGGGAAGACCACCAAAACCACCATGTTGGTTAGTAGCAATCCTTAAAAGTAGGCATGTTCTCCCGTTTCTCGCTTTAGGAACATCTTCAAACCATGAAATGTTGGCTTGAGGCAGCTCTTAAGATCATTTACATCCCTCCCGGTTCTCGCTTTCGGGTTTATCAGCCCAAATTACCCCATAGCCTTTTCAGAGGGGTTTCCCTCAGGAACACGCAGACCATCACAGACCCCGATTACGTCGCTCACAAAGGCATTTTTGGGGAACTTCAGAAAAGCAACGTTAAGGACCATCTCGACGACACAGAAAATACAGCTCTGGAAACGTTTGAAAAGAACAAAAAAAATAAATCCCTACGTTGCTTTTCCATCAATAAGCCCACCTTGGCACAGATTTGGAAATACGCCCGACCCCCCACCCCAACCCCCCACGAATATTCCTGGAGCGTATCACATTTTCAGGTGCCAGCCTAATGTGAATGCAACTTAAATATTAAAAAAAAAAAAACCAGCTGCAAATCTAGCAAAGGTGAAAAGGTGTTTTCTTGGTGACAAATAATGTTTAGAAGGTAAAGAAAGTCTGTGGGGGGTTTGTCTGTACCGCACGGGGATCCCGGCTTAGGTCTTCTGCTCGAAGAGATCATGGTATTCCTGCTCGTCCAGCTCACGGTTGTATTTCTCAATCTCGCGGTTCGCCTCTTCCACGTAATCGTTCATGAACTGGTCCATCACTGGGGTGAAAGCGTTAAGGAGGAAAAAAAGCGCTTTCGGGAAGAGCCTGAGAAACAATTAAAGCATAGTCCTTGACTTACATCCAGAGCTGAGCCCGAGATTTACGTTGCTAAGTGAGACATTGGTTAAGTTGAGAGAGATCTTGGAATCCCAGTGGACGATCCCTTAAATAGGAGCCAGCCGTGTGCTGCAGCTGCCAAAAAGGCCAACACAGTGCTAGGCTGCATTGACAGAGGGATAGAATCAAGATCACGCAAAGTGTTAATACTACTTTACAAGGCCTTGGTAAGGCCACACTTGGAATACGGCATCCAGTTTTGGTCACCACGATGTAAAAAAGATGTTGAGACTCTAGAAAGAGTGCAGAGAAGAGCAACAAAGATGATTAGGGGACTGGAGGCTAAAACATACAAGGAAAGGTTGATGGAATTGGGGATGTCCAGTTTAACGAAGAGAAGGACGAGGGGGGACAGGATAGCAGT
This sequence comes from Bothrops alternatus, assembly GCA_034064705.1. Classification (NCBI taxonomy): domain Eukaryota; kingdom Metazoa; phylum Chordata; class Lepidosauria; order Squamata; family Viperidae; genus Bothrops; species Bothrops alternatus. The sequence continues at coordinate 276,612 of JARGCV010000847.1, forward strand.
CTTCTAGTATCTCAGGGGCTGCCCCAAAGAAGAGGGAGTCAAGCTCTTCTCCAAAGCGCCTGAAGGCAGGACAAGAAGCAACGGATGGAAACCAATCAAGGAGAGAAGCAACCCAGAACTAAGGAGAAACTTCCTGACAGTTAGAACAATTAACCAGTGGAACAACCTGCCTCCAGAAGCGGTGAATGCTCCAACACTGGAAGTTTTTAAGAGACTGGACAGCCATTTGTCCAAAATGGTACAGGGTTTCCTGCCTGAGCAGGGGGTTGGACTAGATGACCTCCAAGGTCCCTCCCAACTTTATTATTATTATTATTATTATTATTATTTGAGCTTGTGCCCCATTTTAGGACCTTTCTTTGCCACAATTGATAGGTGAATCTCTGCTGTTGTTAAGTGAGGTCAGAAGGTTGCAAAAGGGGGATCGCGTGACATGTGGGGGGGGGGGAACGCTGCGACTGTCGTAAATATGAGTCCACTGCCAAACGGCTGAATTTTGATCACCTGACCCAGGTGAAGTGTGAAAAACTGGTCCTAAGCCACTTTCTTTCAGTGCCGTCGTAACTTCTGGCAGTCATAAATGGTTATAAGTCGGGGACTCCCTGTGTTCTTTTTGATTTTCGCGCCAATCCCGCTCAGCCCAGCCCACCCCACCGAGTTGTGGGGAAAACAGGAGGAGGAAGAAATATGAGGTTATATGCATCCCCGTGTGTTAATTATTACAGGTAATAAAGGTGAGATGTAAATAAAATTAAGGCCTGCTTAGCTAGACCGCAAAAACACACGACGCGTAGCAAAAGATACGCGGGTGATAATCCATCTTGTCTCCAAAGAAATTCACAAACTGGGTCCCGTTGTAGAAGTAGCCAGTTGGGAGCGGATCCAAGTGGCGTTTTACCTGGAATTCAGAGAGAGAGAGAAAGAGAGAGATTGCAGAGGGTGGTACCCCTAAAACACACCCCCGTTGCAAGTCCCTGAACGTGTATTTTTAGAATTTTAATCTGCATAGTTTTCATATTTTCCTTATTTTTCTGTTTGTTTTACAACCAGCGAGCTGCCCAGAGTCTCCTGATAGGGAAGGTGGGCGGCATAAAACTTTAATAAATAGAAATAGAAATAAATCGGGGTCACGGGGGAAGCAAAGCTTGTCTGGAAACTGGGTTTCCTGCCTGAGCAGGGAGTTGGACTAGATGACCTCCAAGGTCCCTTCCAACATCATCATCATCAGTTCTGAAGCAGGAACCCCCACAAAAAATTGCCCCTTAGAACTGGCCCTAGCAGAGACCAGCACAAACCAACATAAAGAAGTAAGGAGTACAGAAGGAGCAAGTACATGTTGTCCTCGGCTTACATCCACAAAAACGTCTGAGTCAGTTTTGTCCCATTTTACGACCTTCCTTGCCGAAATGGTTAAAGGAACCACTACGCGTCAGGTCGTCAAAAAGGGGATCACGTGACCCGGGGGAGGGGAAATGCTGAGACTGTCATAAAGACGAGTCAGTTGGCCAAGCGGGCAAATTTTGATCACCTGACCGCGGGGATGCTGCGACGGTCGTTAAGAGTGAAACACTGTCCTTTTTTTTCAGTGCCGTTTTTAACTATCGGTCGCTAAATGAAACCGTTGTTAAGTCGAGAGGAAGAACATGTGCAAAGTGCACATGTTCGGCACAGGGAGGGATAGCCGCCTGCATTTTAATCTAGCCGATTAAATTAAATTCAAGCCGGCCTGGGATAGTAGCTCCGGTTCCAACAAGGCCATAATTGTTTTTAGGAGATTGAGTTTTTAGATTATGTATTGGGTTTTTAAATGATTGGGCCAAATTATTTAATTTATTTTTAATAGTTTTATTTTTTGTATGTTGATGTTTTTAATTGGGCTGTACACCGCCCCGAGTCCTTCGGGAGGGGGGGCGGTATAAAAATCGTAAAATAAATAAATAAATAAAAAATGATAAATAAAGACGGGCGGGAGGAGAGGAGACAAAATACAGCCGATCAATGGAGTAAGGACTCTAGTTGAAATGAAGGACTGACATGTCTCCCTTATGTCCTTTATCTACTTTATTCTTCAAAGCCCTAGAAGGCAGGACAAGAAACAACAGGTGGAAACCAATCAAGGAGAGAAGCCACCTGGAATTAAGGAGAAACTTCCTAACAGTGAGGACAATTCACCAGTGGAACAGCTTGCCACTAGAAGTTGTGGGTGCTCCATCACTGGAGGTTTTCAGGAAGAAATTGGGCAGCCACCTGTCTGAAATGGGTAGAGGGTCTCCTGCTTGAGCAGGGGGCTGGACTAGAAGATCTCCAAGGTCCCTTCCAGCTCTATTATTCTGCTAATCAAGGAGAGAAGCAACCTGAAATGAAGGAGAAACTTCCTGACAGTGAGGACAATCAACCAGTGGAACAGCTTCCCTCCAGAAATCATGGGTGCTCCATCACTGGGGGCTTTTAAGAAAGGACTGCATAGCCACCGGTCTTAAATGGATATAGGGCAGGGATGGGCAGCCTCGGCCCTTTTATGGCTGGTGGACTTCAACTCCCAGAATTCCTGAGCCAGCCACGCTGAGGGGAAAGGGAGAGGTTTCCAAGCTGAGCCAGGCTGGCTCAGGAATTCTGGGAGTTGAAGTCCACGAGTCATAAAATGGCCTAGGCCTAGGCCAGAGGTAGGCAACCTTGGCTCTTTTATGACTCGTGGACTTCAACTCCTGAGCCAGCATGGCTCAGCTTGGAAACCTCTTCCTTTCCCCTCAGCGTGGCTGGCTCAGGAATTCTGGGAGTTGAAGTCCACCAGTCATAAAAGGGCCAAGGTTGCCTACCTCTGGCCTAGGCCTAGGTCGCTTTATGACTCGTGGACTTCAACTCCCAGAATTCCTGAGCCAGCATGGCTCAGCTTGGAAACCTCTCCCTTTCCCCTCAGCATGGCTGGCTGAGGAATTCTGGGAGTTGAAGTCCACCAGTCATAAAAGAGCCCAGGTTGCCTAACTCTGGGCCTAGGCCTAGGCTGCTTTATGACTCGTGGACTTCAACTCCCAGAATTCCTGAGCCAGCATGGTTCAGCTTGGAAACCTCTTCCTTTCCCCTCAGCATGGCTGGCCCAGGAATTCTGGGAGTTGAAGTCCACCAGTCATAAAAGGGCCAAGGTTGCCTACCTCTGGCCTAGGCCTAGGTCGCTTTATGACTCGTGGACTTCAACTCCCAGAATTCCTGAGCCAGCATGGCTCAGCTTGGAAACCTCTCCCTTTCCCCTCAGCGTGGCTGGCTCAGGAATTCTGGGAGTTGAAGTCCACCAGTCATAAAAAGCCGAGGCTGCCTAGCCCTCGTCTAGGGTCTCCACTTTGAGCATGGGGTTCGACTAGAAGACCCCCAGGCTCCCTTCCAGTTCTACTCCGATTGATTGATACTCTTTGCTCCGCTCTGCTTACTCAGCTGCTCCTGCCAAGAAGCCATTTTGCTCACTTACGTGGATGCTCTTGATCTCCTGGGACGTCAGCATGCCCCGGGTTTTCAAAGCTTTCCTCTGTGGCTTCTGCGTTTGGGTGAGAGAGAAAGAAAAACTCAGTTCAGCTGATTGAAAACCCAAAGGAAAACAAACAAAAAAACAAACAAACAAACAAAAAACCCAAGGTGGGATACATGTAGGGTATAATTTAGGAAGCAATCATTTTGTTTGACCAAGTTAAACGTCTATGGAGTCATCCAATTCATGTTTGACCCAAAGGTGCTTTTTCAAGAGGCAACTGGACTTTCTTGTTTTTAATAATAATAATAATAATAATAATAATAATAATAATAATAATAATAATAATAATAATAATAATACCACAGACTGACTACAAGCAGCGGCATGACAAACTAGCAACAATGGTGCATTGGAAGATCTGCAAGAAATATCATTTGCCTGTAAGCAAGAACTGGTGGGATCATAAAACAGAGAAAGTCATCGAAAATGATAAAGTTAAACTGCTCTGGGACTTCAGAATTCAAACAGACAAGCACCTGCAACATAACACCCCGGACTTAACAATTGTCGATAAGAAAGACAAATAAGTCTGGATAGTGGACATGGCAGTGCCTGGAGACAGCAGAATAGACGAGAAAGAACTGGAGAAGATCACAAAATACAAAGACCTACAAATAGAAATAGAAAAACTGTGGCAAAAGCAAGCAAGGGTAGCACCAACAGTAACAGGCGCCTTGGGTGCCATCCCAAAACAACTGGAGCACCACTTGAACACCATCATCGGCATTGACAAATTTGCCATTAGTCAATTGCAAAAGGGAGCCTTACTGGGAACTGCTTCCATCCTGCGACGAGATCTGTGATACATCAATTCAAACATCCACATCTGCCTATCCCAGGTCCTTGGTAAGGACTCGATAGGTAGACAAAATGCCAAATCCAATCTGAACATCTGGCTGACTGTGCGATGATCCATAATAATAATAAAGTTGGAAGGGACCTTGGAGGTCATCGAGCCCAACCCCCTGCTCAGGCAGGAAACCCTACAGGATTTCGGACATCTTTGCAGACGTGTCACTTCTCATCCCAGAAGCTTCTTCAGCTCTGACTGGAGGATGGGGAACGGAAGGATTTATACTCCTTGCAGACAGCTGGTCCTTTGCCTCCTTTGAGAGAGTAACTGAGGCCACCTGGAGGTTGACCTGCATCCTCTGGGTCACCTGAGTGGGGCAAATGGATGTGGAGCCTTCTTGGCTGCAGGATGTTTTGTGCCCTGGGTCCCTTTTGTGTTAGAAGACAGTGTTGTGATTCCTCACCAGCCAGTGGATCCGGCAGCTGAGTCTGAGGAATCAGAGGAGGAGCAGGAGGGGCCTGGAGGGACATCAGAGTCAGAGGAAGGCTCTGAGGAGCTCTAAGACTTACAGTCGGATGAGGAGCCTGGCCCCTCTACTCGCGCTCAGGCTGAGACACAGCTGTGCTGGGAGCCTGAGTTGGACAGTGATGAAGAACAGCTGGGACAAATCACGGATGCACGAATGTGCAGGCAAGAGAAGCGAGTAGGACAGAGGAATGCAACGGGGCGGCTCCAAAGGCAAAGGAGAAGGCATTAGGAAGCCACGCCTTGGCTGAATTATAAAAGGGAAGGGGTGGGAGGTGTCGGTTGCTGAAGGCCGCTGCTCATGTTGAGGACTGAGTTTCTGTGGACTGTGGTTGTTTGCCTTGGACATTGGCTCAGGTCTGTGGGAATAAAAAGGGTTGTTTTTTTCTTGCGGTTCCTGTTTCTTGGAAAAGGGGTTTCTTCTTGTGAGCATAACAAGGACTCACGTAGGCTGGGACAGAACAGACAAGGCACAGCCCACCAGTTTGAGATGCAGGCCACACAGACTCATCCCCAACGGCCTGTCTTCAACCGTGAAGGACTGTCACTATCAAATATTCAGATTCAAACCTGGGAACTCGCCGTGCAAATGTGGAGAGCAATGATTTCAGAGAAGACTGGGCTACTGAGAGAGCCTGGCGCCAGGAGCGGGCAACTTCTAATCCAGAGAGGTTTAATTTAATATCTGATCCAGCACAGTGCCCTTTCGGCTTTGATCTCCCAAGGAAAATTTGAGCAGCGCTTAACTGGACCCGAACCAACCACAGCAGGTGCCAATATTGGAAATATAAACGGGGGCTGGTGGATAATCCGAACTCTGACTACGGAAACGTCCCGCAAACTTTACGTCGTTATTGCGACGGAATAGCCCCCCTCAAAAAAAAATGCTCCCTGGATCTGTGCCTGAAATACATCATCTCGAGGGCAGTGCTGCCCAAGGGTTAAAACGATCTGGATATCCAGCCATGGGGCTTAGCCACTCTAGGAACGTACTCATACATAATTTAATTTTATTCACCATTTTATGCATCACTCGTGCCGTGTTTTTTTAAAATGGTTCACTGAGCCTGGTGTTTTATATTTTGGGATGCATTTGATACGCTGTTTTTTTTCCAGAAGTTTTTATGCTGCATTAATAATAATAATAATAATAATAATAATAATAATAATAATAATAAAGTTGGAAGGGACCTTGGAGGTCATCTAGTCCAACCCCCTGCTCAGGCAGGAAACCCTATACCCTTTCAGACAAATGGCTATCCAGTCTCTTCTTAAAAACTTCCAGTGTTGGAGCATTCACCGCTTCTGGAGGCAGGTGGTTCCACTGGTAAATTGTTCTAACTGTCAGGAAGTTTCTCCTTAGTTCCAGGTTGCTCCTCTCCTTGATGAGTTTCCACCCGTTGCTTCTTGTCCTGCCTTCAGGTGCTTTGGAGAATAGCTTGACTCCCTCTTCTTTGGGGCAGCCCCTGAGATACTGGAAGACTGCTCTCATGTCCCCCCTCGTCCTTCTCTTCGCTAAACTAGACATCCCCAATTCCAGCAACCGTTCCTTGTATGTTTTAGCCTCCAGTCCCCTGATCATCTTTGTTGCTCTTCTCTGCACTCTTTCTAGAGTCTCAACATCTTTTTTATATCTTTTTTACATCGTGGTGACCAAAACTGAACGCTGTATTTTGTTACGCCATACATGACCAAGGAAATAACTGGGGGAGGGATCTTGGCCAACTGCACATAATCCAGGATTGTTGGTGTCTTACCTAAACCAACTAACTTTTCTCTGTTGAAGAATTCGTATCGTGAGAGGAGAAAGACAAAATGTTTTATAAATGACAACCTAGACTTGATGCTTACACTTGACACCCTGATACATTTTTAAAGGATTTGGCACAGATATCAAAGCATTACATCTGATGAATGTTCCAGAGATCAATTTTCATGCGATGTTTGGAACCGATACACATTAATTAGGTGAATCACGGATGCAGATTATGAATTTTAAGATGCTTTAAATGTCAAGCTTCCGAAGAATCTTTTTCATGTGCGAACTGGATGGCACACACAGCTAGACTGTGTGGGCTTGCACTTAAGATATTTGTCTGTGCACACACACACAAATGCACATAGCGGACTTTCTACGTCGCTTCGATGCATACAGAACTACGCCTGTTTTCAATCCTTAACACAATCTAACACAAAAAAATGTTTCCACTCTTCCCAGCATCTATTCTCCAAAGCACCTAAAGAAGGCAGGACGAGAAGCAACGGATGGAAACTAATCAAGGAGAGAAGCAACCTAGAACTAAGGAGAAACTTCCTGACAGTTAGAACAATTAACCAGTGGAACCACCTGCCTCCAGAAGTGGTGAATGCTCCAACACTGGAAGTTTTTAAGAAGAGACTGGGCAGCCATTTGTATGACATGATATGAGGTTTCCTGCCTGAGCAGGGGGTTGGACTAGATGACCTATAAGATTCCTTCCAACTCTGTTATTCTGTTATCTATCCTTCCTTCCTTCCTTCCTTCCTTCCTTCCTTCCTTCCTTCCTTCCTTCCTTCCTTCCTTCCTTCCTTCCTTCCTTCCTCCCTCCCTCCCTTCTCCAACACTGGAAGTTTTTAAGAAGAGACTGGACAGCCATTTGTCTGAAATGGTCTATAGGCTTTCCTGCCTGAGCAGGGGGTTGGACTAGATGACCTCCAAGGTCCCTTCCAAAGCTATTATTCTATTGTTCTGTGAGGTGGTGAAATGCGGCAGAACCCGCGTGGCAACTGTCTCGCTTAGCGACTGAAATTTTGGGCTCAGTCGTCAGTTGAGGACCGCCTCTTATTTTACTGGAGTCGTGTGGTGGAGGAGAAAACGGGCCCGCACGAGTGATCAAAGGGTGGTGTGAAAGGACTCGGTGATCACGGGGCGTCCGGGGGCTGGACTAGAGGATCTCGCAGGTCCCTTCCAACTCGTGTTATTCTGTGAAATCTGTTCCGTTAAATCACGCTCGGCCGGCAGTTAATACGGCTCTGCAGTTTCCACAAAGAAATACCGCACTGCTTCTCCTGCCTCTGTTTTTTCTACCTCGGCCTTCAATGGCGCCGTCGTAGTCCGCCATCTTGATTTTTTTTTCTTTTTTTTACCCTAACCTTGGGCAGGTGAGGATGGGAGACTGTCACTCATCAGGGCTGGGATGGAGGTGTGGGGCACCTGAGGGCAGGACTAAGAAGCAACGGATGGAAACTAACCAAGGAGAGAAGCAACCTGGAACCGAGGAGGAATTTCCAGACGGTCAGAACAATTAACCAGTGGAACGGCTTGCCACCAGAAGTTGTGGGTGCTCCCATAACCCAGAAAGCCTGTCAGAACTTGGGACCTCTTGGAGAGAAACTGGACAAACCATGGGGGGGGGCTCCAATTGGGCTCAATTATGGTCGTAGGTTGAAGACTCTGTGCATAAGGATTCTAGGCTGATTCCTCTTTTCACCCTGTCTTCAGGTTCTGCCACTCCTTTCCTACACCCCCCCCCGGCTGCACCTAAAACACGCCCGTCACAAAGCTAGTTTCCTAAGGTGTGACTGGTGACACCCCCCCCCCAGCTCAGACTCAATCCCGACAAGACGGAGTGGCTATGGGCACTGCCTCCCAAGGACAATTCCAACTGTCCGTCCATTACCCTGGGGGGAGAGGTTTTGTCCCCCTCAGAGAGGGTCCGCAACTTGGGTGTCCTCCTCGATCCACAGCTAAGTCTAGAACATCATTTTTTGGCTGTGGCAAGGGGGGCATTCGCCCAGGTTCGCCTGGTGCGCCAGTTGCGGCCCTATTTGGACCGGGAGTCACTCCTCACAGTCACCCATGCCCTTGTCACCTCGAGATTCGACTACTGTAATGCTCTCTACATGGGGCAGCCTTTGAAGAATGTCCAGAGACTGCAGGTAGTCCAGAATGCGGCCGCGCGAGCCGTCTTGGGTCCCCCAAGACATGCTCATATCACTCCAGCTCTCCGTGAGCTGCACTGGCTGCCAATTGGTCTCCGAACACAATTCAAAGTGTTGGTTATGACCTATAAAGCCCTTTATGGCAACGGACCAAGATACTTGCGGGACCGTCTTCTGCCTCATGAATCCCAGTGACCGGTCAGGGCACATAGGGTTGGCCTCCTACGGGTCCCGTCTGTTAGACAATGTCATCTGGCGGGGCCCAGGGCAAGGGCCTTCTCTGTTGCTGCCCCAGCCCTCTGGAACCAGCTTCCCTCAGAGGTTCGTACTGCTTCCTCCCTCCTAGCTTTCCGGAAAGCGCTAAAGACACATCTATGCCGACAGGCTTGGGGCATATGAGCTGTGCTCTGCCCCTCGGCCCTAAGAGCGTCCCACCATCAGTGGCTGTGAGCTGAATGTGTTTGTATGTTGTGTGAATGGAATTAATTTTTAAATTTTTTAAATTAATTATGTTTTTGAATTGTTTTGTTGTTGTGAGCCGCCCCGGGTCTTGGGAGAGGGGCGGCATATAAATAAAATAAATAAATAAATAAAATCTGGCAGGGACCCTCACCTGTTTGGCAGTCTGCCTCAGCCAGTCCTTGATGTCATCTTCTTTGAGGGAGCATCCCACGAACACCAGGAAACATTCCTGCGATCCAGGGTGGTCCCGGCTCTCGGTTTTGGAGTCAGGAGGGGAGGGGAGGGCCCCCCCCAGGACAGGTACCAGGCTTAAGGTGTCGGAAGATGCGTTGTGACAAACTTCAACCATCCGGTCAGAATCTGTGTCAAAGACATGGCAAAGGGTGATGGCGGTTATCCTGGTTCCGAACAGATGAAACTCTGCAAAAGAACTTCGCGGCATGGTTTACCTTAAAAGAATCTTTATTCAAAAGAAGCATAGCATAATCGAAGGCAAAAACTGGATTCCCCTCCCCTGAGCACACACGTTATCAAATCACAATTCCCGACCTCCAATGGACAGGTAATAAATCACATTCCCCAATTAGCTTGAAATGCAGGCTTCCCCTCCAGTTCTCCAGCCTGCCAATCCTTATCATCTCTTATTTCAATAACCTTGGTTCCCACACGAGGTCCGGTTTTATTATGTCTAGCTAAACTCTCATGCACATTCCTCCCCCCCCAGCATTATCTAACTCTAGCTCAGCTGTTCTCAACCTATGGGTCGCGACCCCATTTGGGGTCGAACGACCGTTTCGTGGGGGTCGCCGAACACCGCGGTCTGCCATTTTGTTTAATTTTTTAAAAAAAAATTTTGTCGCAAGCGCACCGCGCATGCACGGTTAGGGCCGTCGCGCACGCGCCACGCATGCGCGGATTGGCCAGTCGCGGTCCGCCATTTTGGGTTTTTAAATTTTTTTAATTTTTTTTGTTTTTTTTTCGTTGCGCGCACGCCGCGCATGCACAGATCGGCCCGTCGCGGTCCGCCATTTTGGTTTTTTGTTTTTTTTGTCGCACGCGCGCCACGCATGCGCGGTTCGGGCCATCGCGTGCGCCGCGCATATCGGCTTGTCGCGGTCCGCCATTTTTTTATTTTTTTGTTTTTTGTTTCGTTGCGCGCGCACTGCGCATGCGCGGTTTCGCCCGTCGCAGTCCTCCATTTTTTTATTTTATTTTTTTTTCTCGTCGCGCGCACGCCGCGCATGCGCGGATCGGCCCGTCGCGCTCGCGCCCGGGTCAGGGTCGCGGCGCGCATGGGCGGCACAAGTGGGGTCTCAACCTGAAAAAGGTTGAGAACCACTGCTCTAGCTCTAACTCTTAAGAAGACAAGGGTAGCATCTCCAACTGTTGTCAAAGCAAAAACATCCGATGTTAGCAGCATTGACGGTGGTATTAATGGCTGGTGGGTTTTTTTCAGTGAGAGGGGAGGGGGTCCTGAGGTGCTCTCTGGAAAGACCCCAGGCTCAGTAGCCATAAAGGTCCCGTTGGCCACGGCTGATTGAGGCCCCCACCTCCACTTAATACTAGCGAAAATAAATACCAGCCATGAATAGCAATTAATACGATGGGACAACCATTTGTCTGGAACGCTACAGGGTTTCCTGCTTGAGCAGGGGGTTGGACTAGAAGACCTCCCAAGGTCCCTTCCAACTCTGTCCTTCTATTAATGGATTAGATCTGAAATGCTACAACGTGCGTAGATATGCAAGAAGCCACGCAACCGAAGGAAGGAGTAAAAATCCATTCTCTGGTTCGATAAACAAACAAACAAACATTTATTTATTGACTTTGGGTGCTTGGCAACCAGGCTGTGTTTATGGCTGTTTGCAGTGTCCTGCAGTCCCTTGTCTCAGTTTCTGGGATAGATTTTGCCCAAAACTGGCATTCCTTTCTGATTTTCAAGGCAATTTTGCTCTAGTGGTTAAGGCACCAGCTAGAAATTGGGAAGGCGTGAGTTCTAGTCCTGATTTAGCCATGAAAGCCAGTTGGGTGACTTTGGGCCAATCACCAGGAGATGGTGAGTTCTAGTCCCACCTCAGCCATGAAAGCCGGTTGGTGGGCCGATCACCAGGAGACGGTGAGTTCTAGTCCCGCCTTAGGCATGAAAGCCAGTTGGGTGACTTTGGCCCAATCACCAGGAGACGGTGAGTTCTAGTCCCGCCTTAGGCATGAAAGCCAGTTGGATGACTTTGGGCCAATCACCAGGAGACAGTGAGTTCTAGTCCCGCCTTAGGCATGAAAGCCAGCTGGGTGACTTTGGGCCAATCATCAGGAGACAGTGAGTTCTAGTCCCGCCTTAGGCATGAAAGCCAGTTTGGTGACTTTGGGCCAATCACCAGGAGATGGTGAGTTCTAGTCCCACCTCAGCCATGAAAGCCAGTTGGTGGGCCAATCATCAGGAGACAGTGAGTTCCAGTCCCGCCTTAGGCATGAAAGCTGACTGGGTGACTTTGGGCCAATCACCAGGAGACGGTGAGTTCTAGTCCCACCTCAGCCATGAAAGCCAGTTGGTGGGCCAATCACCAGGAGACGGTGAGTTCTAGTCCCGCCTTAGGCATTAAAGCCTATTGGGTGACTTTGGGCCAATCATCAGGAGACAGTGAGTTCTAGTCCCGCCTTAGGCATGAAAGCCAGCTAGGTGACTTTGGGCCAATCATCAGGAGACAGTGAGTTCTAGTCCCGCCTTAGGCATGAAAGCCAGTTGGGTGACTTTGGGCCAATCACCAGGAGATGGTGAGTTCTAGTCCCACTTCAGCCATGAAAGCCAGTTGGTGGGCCAATCAGCAGGAAACTGAGAGTTCTAGTCCAGCCTTAGGCATGAAAGTCAGCTGGTGATAATATGTTCGCCGCTTTGAGATACTTGCAAAAAATAATAAAGGCGGGATATAATCACACAAATAAATCATAGCAAACTACTGTTTCACTCAACGAGGTTGCTGAACAACCACAGATTTGCTTAACAACCACTGCAAAATAGGTTATAAAACTGGGGACAGTCACGTGACCGAGCTTATAACTGTCATGAATTACGACTGTAATGGGCAGGCTCCATTATGTTCATAACTCAAGAACTACCTGTACAGAAATAAAGGGAATTTCATTTCTTTCACTTTTACGGCAGATAGATCTGGCAGATGTGCTGAGTTGGGGGGGGGGGTGGTGTCCCACTCATGTGTCCAAGCAGATCTGGGGCTGTTACCCCAAATTTTGCCCGGAGAGTATCGCAGCTACTAAAGGCCTATTTCTGTGCTCCAATTACTTCCTTCAGCTCCAAAACTGAGACACCCATTGAGACCCGATAAGTGACTGAGCGTAAATACAAGCATTAAAATAGGTACTATCAGATGACAATTTGAAAGATGGAGGATCAAAGAATCCTGAAAGGGGAGTGAGGCTGAGGCTAAAGCATTTACCTGAAAACTTGACTTTGCCAAAAATGTGGTATATGTTTCCAGAGAACGGACTCGATTTGTTAGATGACTTCAAAGCTGTTTGAAAAGACAATAAATCAAGATTAGAGCAGTGGTTCTCAACCTTGGGGACTTTTAAGAGGGGTAAACTTCAACTCCCAGAACCCCTCCAATCAGCATTGCTGGCTGGGGGATTCTGGGAGTTGAGGTCCACCCTTCTTAAAGTCCCCAAGGTTGAGAAACATATTTTACTCCCAACACTGGAAGTTTTTAAATGGACAGCCGTTTGTCTGAAATGGTATAGGGCAGGGGTAGGCAACCTTGGCTCTTTTATGACTCGGGGACTTCAACTCCCAGAATTCCTCAGCCAGCCATGCTGAGGGGAAAGGGAGAGGTTTCCAAGCTTCAGGAATTCTGGGAGTTGAAGTCCACGAGTCATAAAGCGGCTTAGGCCTAGGCCAGAGGTAGACAACCTTGGCTCTTTTATGACTGGTGGACTTCAACTCCCAGAATTCCTGAGCCAGCCATGCTGAGGGGAAAGGGAGAGGTTCCAAGCTGAGTCATGCTGGCTCAGGAATTCTGGGAGTTGAAGTCCACCAGTCATAAAGCGGCCTAGGCCTAGGCCAGAGGTAGGCAACCTTGGCTCTTTTATGACTCGTGGACTTCAACTCCCAGAATTCCTGAGCCAGCCACGCTGAGGGGAAAGGGAGAGGTTTCCAAGCTGAGCCATGCTGGCTCAGGAATTCTGGGAGTTGAAGTCCACGGGTCATAAAAGAGCCCAGGTTGCCTACCCCTGGTATAGGGTTTCCTGCCTGAGCAGGGGGTTGGACTAGATAACCTCCAAGGTCCCTTCCAACATCATCATCAATCATCATCATTATTTATTGTTATTATTATTATATTATATTATTATTATTATTTATTACTTCTGTACAAGCTAAAAAACACACCACCGATGAAGACAATGGCAAGGATGATGATCTTTAATGTCAAGAGGGAAGAATTCACTGCACGAAAACCATTTAGTTTTTTAAAAGAAATATATTCTAGGATTGGCTGCAGTAATGTGAAAATAATTGCATTACTGGGGACCTTTAAAACCAGAAAAAGGATAGTAAACGTATTTCATCTGACGTTTACCGAGGCTGCATTTGCCGATGAACAGTTTCAGCCATAGATAAATTCTTGTTAGCCACTCCAGAGGAAAAAATACACACATGATAATTTACCTTTACATTTGGCTGCAAAACGCATTTTCTCCAAAGGGCGGTTAAACCACACACAAATCTGGACCATGGGAGGGAAGGCAGAGCCGGCTCTAAATTTCCCATCAAACCTGAAAGGGGGTGTGAAAAATATTAATTTTTCAAAGGAAAAAGATTACTCTTAATTACCGATCGCTTTTTGAAAAATCAGACAAATCGCCTTTAAAGGCCCGAATTTTGATCACGAATTCTGCAATGGTCGTTAAGTGTGAGGACCCATTAGGCGTGACTTTTCCAGTGTTGTTGTAACTTTGAATGATGGTTAAGTCAAGGACCACCTATAGTTCTGTCTGACTGCACCTGGTTTGGTCTCAGTTCGAGACTTACAGTCCTTAATTTAGGTTGCCCGAGCAAGTGGTTATTTTTTCATGAATGAAGAAGACGGTTAAGGAGTGCACTGAATTGTGTGCACCTCGCAACAGAACACAAAGAATAAAAAAAATGCAACTTCATGCCATCACATAAACATTGCGAGAAGAGTTCCAGATGTGCTGGACTCCAGCTGGAAGGGCTGGGCCCAAGAGAGGGAAATTAAGCTTTGCAAATAGCAGAGAAGAAAAATTCCTAAAAAATTCGTATCCAAAAGGGATAAGGCTCTGCTTATGTTAATGGGAGTGCATTCTGGGAAGCCGAACATAAAACAAGATATGAGCATTCATTAAAGGGGAGGGAAATTAAGGGAAATTAAGTAGGGAGAGGAATCCTCTAAATCAGAATTCTTCAGCCAGGAGGAATTCTGGGAGTTGAAGTCCACAAGTCTTAAAAGTGGCCAAGTGTGAGGACCCTTGTTCTATTGAATGTAGTGGACTTCAACTCCCAGAGTTCTTCAGCCAGGAGGAATTCTGGGAGTTGAAGCCCACAAGTCTTAAAAGTTGGCAAGTTTGTAGACCAGGCATGTCAAACTCACGACATCACGTGACATCACGCGACGTATCGCGACTTTCCCCCCATTGCCGGCAATGGGATGGGCGCGGTTTCGGCATAATGCGTCTAGCCTGTGGGCCGGCAGTTTGACATACCTGTTGTAGACCCTTGCTCTAAATTACCCTGGTTCTTATAAAACAGGGGTCTCCTAATTTGGCCACTTTTAAGACTTACGGACTTCAACTCCCAGAATTCCTCCTGGCTGAGGAATTCTGGGAGTTTGAAGTCCACAAGTCTTAAAGTAGCCAAGTTTGAAGACCCCTGCCCTGAACAAATGGTTGTTAGTCAAGGACTATCTGGACATGCATTTTGTAAAAGCCTTTTTGTCCAACGGATACTTGCCAGCCAGGATACATTAAATAGCGAGTTGCCAGCATCTGGGGGTCGGAGAAGCTGTTTTCCGAAAGGATTAGCTCAATGTCCTCATTCCTAGTGGGAGAGAATCAAGATATGATTAACATTTAGCGAAATTTTGCTTTCACGGAACCTTAAAGCGGGATTTCTAAGCAGGATAAAGGAAGCCCTTGGTCTAGTGATTAAGGCAGCAGACTAGAAAGCAAGAGACAGTGAATTCTAATCCTGCCTTACGCATGAAAGCAGGCTGGGTGATTTGGGGCCAATCACCAGGAGGCAGTGAATTCTAGTTCTGCCTTAAGCATACAAACTGGCTGGGTGACTTTGTGCCAATCACCAGGAAACAGTGAGTTCTAGTCCCGCCTTAGGCATGAAAGCCAGTTGGGTGACTTTGGGCCAATCACCAGGAGATGGTGAGTTCTAGTCCCGCCTTAGGCATGAAAGCCAGTTGGGTGACTTTGGGCCAATCACCAGGAGACAGTGAGTTCTAGTCCCGCCTTAGGCATGAAAGCCAGTTGGGTGACTTTGGGCCAATCACCAGGAGACAGTGAGTTCTAGTTCTGCCTTACACAGGAAAGCAAGCTGGGTGACTTTGTGCCAATCACTAGGAGACAGTGAGTTCTAGTTTTGCCTTACACACGAAAGCCAGATGGGTGACTTTGGGCCAATCACCAGGAGACAGTGAGTTCTAGTTCTCCCTTACACAGGAAAGCAAGCTGGGTGACTTTGTGCCGATCACTAGGAGACAGTGAGTTCTAGTTTCACCTTAGCCATGAAAGCCAACTGCGTGACTTTGGGCCAATAACTTTGGGCCAATCACCCAGGAGACAGTGAGTTCTAGTTCCATCTTAGGCATGAAAGTCAGTTGGGTGACCTTGGGCCAATCACCAGGAGACAGTGAGTTCTAGTTTCGCCTTACACACGAAATCCAGCTGGGTGACTTTGGGCCAATCACCAGCAGACATGAATTCTAATCCTGTCTCAGGCATGAACGCCAGCTGGTGACTTTGGGCCAATGACCAGGTGATGGCGAGTTCTAGTCCTGCCTTAGACATGAAAGCCAGCTGGGTGACCTTAGGTAGTCTCTCCATCCTTCTCAGCCCAACCCACCTCACAGAGTTGTTGTCCTGGAGGAAAGTAAGAGGAAGCAAGGGTTGGCTACGTTTGCGACCTTGAATTATTCATAAAAACAATAAAGGTGGGACACAAACACAAATAATATAGATAGATAGATAGGTAGGTAGGTAGGTAGGTAGATAGATAGACCCTCAATGGCTGACCCTTTCTCCAGGGAAAATGCAGCCACATGCTATTTCTCAAGCTTTACCATTTGGGAATTTTTAAAAGGCTTTCTCGATTACCGAGTTACGATGCCGTTTTCTGCCAGGATAAAAGAGACGGAAGAGTTGGCAGCTCGGATGAGTTTCTGCAACTGGACCAGGAGCGGGCTTCTCTGCTCGGCAGCGTGGCTTGTGAACACCACGTTACTCACTAACCCTGCCGGAGGAAAAGAGAGCATCTGTGTAAGGGCTGGGTTCTCCCAGAATGCTCTGTTCTCTGGAGTCCAGAAGGACCTCTAGGAACGGACAGGGGCTGATGTCCAAGGTCACGTTACTTCTGGTGTCCTGCTATGAACCCCTGGGAAGTATGGATAGTCCTCAACGGACAATCACGTTTGAGCCCAAACTTCCCACTTCCCCAGTTGGGAAGTGAGTTTGTGTCCCATTTAACCACTTTTCTTCCCTCCCCCCCCCAGTTGTTCAGCAAATCGCTGCAGTTGTTAAGTTAGTAACCCGGTTGTTAAGTGACTCTGATAGACTTGGCCAGTCAGAAGTCGCAAAAGGGGATCACGTGACCCCCGGGGACACTGCCACCGTTGTAAATACGAGCCACTTGCCACGAGTCTTAAAATAGAATAGAGCTGGAAGGGACCTTGGAGGTCTTCTAGTCCAGCCCCCTGCCCAGGCAGGAGAACCTATACCGTCTCAGACAGGTGGATGTCTAGTCTCTTCTTAAAAATCTCCAGTGATGGAGCACCCACAATTTCTGGAGGCAGGCTGTTCCACTGGTTAATTGTCCTCACTGTTAGGAAGTTTCTCCTTTGTTCCAGGTTGCTTCTCTTCTCCTTGATCAGTTTCCAACCGTTGTTTCTTGTCCTTCCCTCTGGTGCTTTGGAGAATAATTTGACTCCCTATGCCTTGTGGCAGCCCCTCAGATATTGGGAACGCTGCTATCATGTCTCCCCTATTTCTTCTTTTCTTTAAACCAGACATGTCAAACAAAAAGGCATGGGGGCCGGATGCGGCCCGCGAAGTGGTTTCATGCGGCCCGCGAAGCCATTCTGGAAACAGTGAGGGAACGGCCCCCGCTGCCGTGGCCCTGGCCCAGGCCGGCCGGGAACCAATGTACAATTTTGGGGTGGCCATCTATGCTGAAATGCATTCAGTCTTAGCTCCACAAGGCCGTCATGAAACACCGAGGAACCAGCCCCTGCCGCATCGGCCCACACCCCCTGGGTGCATGCTGGGGAGGGGTCATCCTTTGTGAGGAATGAAGAAATGGACCATGCCTTGGCACTTGCTCCGGTCCCCCCCCCTTCTGCCAGAGACCCTCAGATCTGTCCCACTCCTGCCCAGGCCCTCACAGGCACCCTTGACGCGAACAACGTAGAGCTGGCCATGCCCACCCAGTAGGCCACACCCACTCCATCCATGCCCACCCAGCAGGCCACACCCACCCTGGCCACACACCCCCGCCCCCCCGAGGGCAACCGCAATGAAATTGAGTTTGACACCCCTGCTTTAAACCATGGGGATGCTAAAAGTATGTACAATGGCCGTGTCTACACTGCTAATATTTGGTGTTTTGCTTTGACAACAGTTGGAGATGCAACCCTTGTCTTCTTATGCTTTACTCTTAAGAGTTAGAGCTAGAGTTAGATGATGCTGGGGGGGGGGAGGAATGTGCATGAGAGTTTAGCTAGACATAACAATACTGGACCTAGTGTGTGAAGAGATGATAAGGATTGAGGGCTGGAGAACTGAAGGGAAAGCCTGCATTTCAAACTAATTGGAGAATGTGGTTTATGACTGTTAATTGGAGGAGGGAATTGTGCTTTGATGCTGTGTGCTCAGGGGAGGGGAATCCAGTTTTTGGCTTCGATTATGCAGGGCCGATGTTATGCTAGTCAAAATAAAGGTTCTTTAAGGTAAACAATGCCTCAAAGTTCTTTTGAAGAGTTTCATCTGTCAGAACCATGACAGGTTGTAAGTCACTCTTTTCGGTGCTCTTGTAACTTTCAAATGGTTACTAAATGAACGGCTGTAAGTTGAGGACTGCCTATATAGACTTGTTGGCAAGAGAATGTAGTTGCTAAACTAGTGGTAATCTAGGAAAAAGTCCCAACAGATCCACCCATAAACAGCAGCGGAAAGGAATTATAGACAATCCTCGATTTAAAATCATCCATTTAGCGACTGTTTGAAGTTGCAACAGAACTGGGGGAAAAAAAGTGCCTTACAAACCCGCCGCGTGATCAAATTGCTGGTGTTTGGCAAGTAATAGGTCTTTATAACATTTGCAGTGTCCCAGCATGGTGTAATTGCTATTTATGACCATCCCAGCCAGCTTGTGACGAGCGAAGTCGTTGAGAGAAGCTGGATTCGCTTAAAGACGCGTGATTCACTTAACAATCTGGCTTGGCACAAAGGGGTGTAAAATTGGGAGTGAACAACCGACTTGTTTAACCAAGGAAAATCTGGTCCTAATTGTGGCTGTAAGCGGAGAACTGCCTGTATTTTATTGTATACATTTCCCGTAGGGAATCCTGTTAACCTTTAAATATTATCAAAGAGCCACAAAAATAAGATAAATGTATTATTTGTTTATAGCTCCCCACCTCCCCATTCCCAACAACTCTGGATTGTTTTGTTTTTTTTGTTCCTCTGTCTCAAGGTTTTTCCAAACTTGGCAACTTTTAAAACTAGTGGACTTCAACCCCCAGAATTCTTCAGCCAGGAGGAATTCTGGGAGTTGAAGTCCACAAGTCTTAAAAGTGGCCACGTTTTGGAACACCTCTGCTCTAGCTGCTTATGGCCTTATGGCTAACGCCTCCAAATGGGCCTTCTAGAAAAGTGAGACTCCGACTACCATAACCCCCAGCTCGCACAGCTTTTTTTGTTGGCTGGGCATCATGGGTGCCATGGTGCTGCAGCAACTGGAAAAATGTGCCAGTGCATCTCTCTACAAGCCAATTTTGGAGAAATACTGACCTTGAGAACACTGGTCCAGAAACTTGGGAAAAAGAAACCTGCAAAAGACAAGGATGCACATGCGAATTTTGTACCAAGAACTTTAGACAGAGGCAATCATTGGTAAATTTTTTCTCCTGATTCAAATTTAACGCTGTGGCAGATTTTGGTTCTTGACTGAAAGCTCAAGGGCACAATTTGCGGGGGATTGAGAAGTCAGTTCCTGAATGGAGAGGTTAGAATAGAGTAACAGGGCAGGAAGGGACTTTGGAGGTCATCTAGTCCAACCCCGTTTAGGCAGGAAACCCTACACCATTTCAGACAAATGGTTGTCCAATCTCTTCTTAAAAACCTCCAGTGTTGGAGCATTCACCGCTTCTGGAGGCAGGTTGTTCCACTGGTTAATTGTTCTCACTGTCAGGAAGTTTCTCCTTAGTTCCAGGTTGCTTCTCTCCTTGATTAGTTTCCATTCATTGCTTCTTGTCCTGCCCTCAGGGGCTTTGGAGAATAGCTGGACTCCCTCTTCTTTGGGGCAGCCCCTGAGATTGTTGTTGTTGGGTTTAAGCCTTTTTAGCTGGTGTTCCTCCACCTTGGTCATTTGAAGAGGTGTGGACTTCAAGTCCCAGAATTCCCCAGCCAGCCATGCTCCCAGAATTCTGGGAGTTGAAGTCCACACCTCTTCAAATGGCCAAGGCTGAGGTACCTTGATTTAAGTATTTTTCTTCTGGGGATAGTTTCTGTGCTCTTCCCCCCCCCCTCCCCCAGAGCATGGAAGCCAGCTGAGATCCATTATTATCAGTTCCTGGGTAATCTCAGCCAGTTTGGCCTAGGGCAGGGTTCTTCAAACGTGGCCCTTTGATGACTTGTGGACTTCAACACCCAGAATTCCTCAGCCAGGCACGCTGGCTGAGGAATTCTGGGAGTCGAAGTCCACTCCTCTTAAAGTCTATAGCAGGGGTCTCCAAACTGGGTCCTTTGATGACTTGTGGACTTCAACTCCCAGAATTCCTCAGCCAGGCACGCTGGCTGAGGAATTCTGGCAGTCGAAGTCCACTCCTCTTAAAGTCTATATCAGGGGTCTTCAAACGTGGCCCTTTGATGACTTGTGGACTTCAACTCCCAGAATTCCTCAGCCAGGCACGTTGGCTGAGGAATTCTGGGAGTTGAAGTCCACAAGTCATCAAAGGGCCAGGTTTGAAGGCCCCTGGCCTAGTGCTTAAGGCAGGAGCCTCCAGACTTGGGAACTTTTAAGACTTGTGGACTTCAAAAGGCTGGGAGAATCCTGGAAGTCCAAAAGTCTTAAAAGTTGCCAAGTCTGGAGGCCTCTGGGTTAAGGCGCCATCCTGGAAAGCAGGAGACAGGAGTCATGAAAGCCAGCTGGGTGACTTTGGGCCAGTTTCTCTTTCTCCTGGCCCAACCCACCTCACAGGGTTGTTGTTAGTAGAGAAAATAGGAGGAAGGAGGTGTGTGGAATATGCTGGTCGCCTTGAGTTCTTTGTAAAGAATAATAAAGATGGGATGCACGTAAATCAATTAGATTAAATTGAGGAAGAGCCGCTCTCCAGAATATGTGGCTTCTTGGGAAAATGAATAGGCCATACGTGACCTACCAGGAGAAGGGGAGATGGGGGAGGGGGTGTACCTGTGTTCCATGTAAGAGCTGAGGGGTTCGACACACGTTGTGACGGCACCAATGACAAAAGAGGCCTTCACGTCTGCGTCCGGGTGAGTCTGAAGGGCCTGGACGACGTCAATCACGTCGGTGTATCTGTAGAGGACATTGAGCAAAGTCAATGGGAGGGAAGCCGGGTTCGCTTAACCTAGGGGTGGGCAACCGTGGCTCTTTTATGACTCTTGGACTTCAACTCCCAGAATTCCTGAGCCAGCCATGCTGAGGGGAAAGGGAGAGGTTTCCAAGCTGAGCCATGCTGGCTCAGGAATTCTGGGAGTTGAAGTCCACGAGTCAGAAAAGAGCCAAGGTTGCCTACTTCTAGCTTAGGCCTAGGCCGCTTTATGACTGGTGGACTTCAACTCCCAGAATTCCTGAGCCAGCATGGCTCAGCTTGGAAACCTCTCCCTTTCCCCTCAGCGTGGCTGGCTCAGGAATTCTGGGAGTTGAAGTCCACGAGTCATAAAGCAGCCTAGGGCTAGGCCAGAGGTAGGCAACCTTGGCCCTTGTATGACTCGTGGACTTCAACTCCCAGAATTCCTGAGCCAGCCACGCTGAGGGGAAAGGGAGAGGTTTCCAAGCTGAGCCATGCTGGCTCAGGAATTCTGGGAGTTGAAGTCCACGAGTCATACAAGGGCCAAGGTTGCCTACTTCTAGCTTAGGCCTAGGCCGCTTTATGACTGGTGGACTTCAACTCCCAGAATTCCTGAGCCAGCATGGCTCAGCTTGGAAACCTCTCTCTTTCCCCTCAGTGTGGCTGGCTCAGGAATTCTGGGAGTTGAAGTCCACGAGTCATAAAGCGGCCTAGGCCTAGGCCAGAGGTAGGCAATCTTGGCTCTTTTATGACTGGTGGACTTCAACTCCCAGAATTCCTGAGCCAGCCAGGCTCAGCTTGGAAACCTCTCCCTTTCCCCTCAGCATGGCTGGCTCAGGAATTCTGGGAGTTGAAGTCCACGAGTCATAAAAGAGCCAAGGTGGCCTACCCCTGGCCTAACAGCTGCGCGACTGACTGAACAACTGGAAGGATTTGCTTAACAGCCGTGGGGAAAAAAGCCTATAAAATCAGACATGACTGATTGGGAATTCTAGTTCCCCTCCCCCAGTCATAAGTTGAGGACAGTACTTAGCACCATTCGTTTAGTAACCGTTCCAAGTTAAAACAGCACTGAAAAAAAGGAGAGTTATGAACATTTTTCACCCTTATGACCATTGCAGCGTTCCTGGGATCAAAATGTGGAAACTTGGCGACTGACTCATATTTATGACGGTGGGGTTTTGTTTTTTTTTTTGGTTTCCCTTATCAAATCTATCTTTTCTGCAGATGGGATACAGCTACTGGATTGTGGGAAGATCTCCCCAAAAGTCTTGTTTAGATCATCCCAATCGCACATGCGTGGTTTCTGCAAGCACATGTGTGGTTATTCTGCCACATCTGTCGAAGGCCCCAATCTAATTCTTAATTTCACCCTTGAATTTCGCAGAAAAGGCCATGGACTGAGGTGATCCGTTAAGTTCCACCTCGTTTCTAAAATTAGAAAGGTGTTTAGCTGAGCAAACAGCTTTCCTAAAGATTGTCCAAGGTCTCTTTCACGTTTCACAAAACACAGAATAAATACATGCTTTTGACTTCACCTCAGCATTTTTAGTAGATTTGCACAAGACTCTGAAGATTTCCACACTTAATACCTGACTCCCTCAAACAGTACTTCCCTTGGGGAAAGAGATTTAAACTACTCCACGCAAGATACAGTGTTCACCACATCCTTTTTTACTCGCTATTTAAGGGGAACGTGATTTTTAATCAAGAATCAGGCAACGTGCTCCCCCGAGTAGCTTGGGACCGCTTACAAAAAACCCAGAATATACTTGTTATCTGTATTAAAAGCCAGTGGCTGATTAAACATCTTGTATTTGATAAAATACTCTTTCCCCCCCCCTTTTCAAAGCTGGCTTGGTTAAGTTGAAATAGAGTTTGTGGGTTTTTTAGTAATGGATATATATGTGTGTGTGTGGCAAAAAGTGTACAATACTGCACCCAAGTAGATTAAAGGAACAATAAAGTGTCTTGTAAGGAACAGAAATGTTTAAGCACCCCAACTGGCTTGGTCTTTATTTGTGTCCTGTAACTAATTTTGACATTTTCCCCTCTTCAAATGCAGCGTGCAGCACTGTATGCAGACAGTCCATAACTACCAATCATTTGTTTAGCGACCCATTAAGTTGCAACGGGTTTTCACATTCACAACCATCACAGCAT